>CAVNZG010000208.1:0-15817 GCA_963693315.1 Diogma glabrata
TAGCTGTTAAATAGGTTTTTCTTTAAGGTTGAATCAAATAAAAATGGATTTCATTAGAGTGTAGTTCATTCATAATTTTAATTATAAATTTTATCATCATATTAAATTGTTTTAACAGTGAAAGTTTTGTGTTTAATTACGGTTTTTATATTTTTAATTTGTTGATTGTAAAAACATATATTTTGATTTTTGGTTTGTTATTAAAAATTATTATAAAAAAATATAATTCAAATTAGAATTAATATAATATTATTTATTAATTAATTATATTAATATATATATTTATTTAATTATATTAATTTTGATTATGTTTAATATTATATTATTATCAATACAAAACTTTCAAAATATTTTATTATTATTATATAGACAATAATAATTTATTTAAAAAATTATTTAATTTGCTGTTTTTTTTAATTCTGACTAACACATTCTAATTTGTATTTTAAAAATATCAATCCATTCACCTATTATTATTATTTTAAATTTGTTTATATTATTTCTATACTTTATTTAGGTTTTTGATTTCTTAAATACAATAAAACACTTATAATATTCAACAATCAATCAATCATTGCGATTTTTAATTTAATTTTACTTTTTTATTATTTATATTCAATTTTTATTTAAAAATATGGTTATGAAAATTATATATATATTTATTTCAATTTTGTTATCGAAAAACATGCACAGTAATTATAATAATAATAATAATACAATTATATTATAAAATAATTAGCTTTTATAAAATTCGTTTCTTTAATTTATTGTTTAATTTTTCATGGTAATATATCTTTGTTTAGCTAATATAAAATTAAAAACAAATCCACTTCGCGTATTAAGTTTTTTATTATAAGAAATATATTCAGTTATTTTCGATACGAAAGTAATTTAATAATTTCTTAATAATTTGCAACCTAATATTTTTTGTTTTAATTAGTAAGCCAATTCAGCATTGTTTAATTATTATGTTATTTACTTTAATTTGATATTTTTTCACCCATTGAGTATATAAATAAATAGAAACCATTAATTTTTTTTTCCAAAAATGTCACTTTTTACATTAACCTCAAAAAAATTTTTTTTTGAAGAATTTTATTTTTGTAATTCCAATCAAGTTTTGTTTATATTACTTTAATAAATTAAAGAATATATATATATATATATATATATATATATATATATATATATATATATATATATATATATATATATATATATATATATATATATATATATATATATATATATATATATCAATATTATAAGTGTATTACATTTAAAATGTTATTTAAACACAAATTAATAAGTAATTAATTTATTTATTATAGATTGCGAAGCAATATCACACATGAACTTGTCGGTTATTTATTAATTTATATGTAGGTAATAAATATAATCATAATATTTTTTATATAATCTAAAATTTTGTTAATACTTTAGTTTAAATTAATATAAAATTACTAAGCATTTTGTTTATTAATTTTGTTTTTTTGTTTTTATTTTATTAAATAAATAATAAAATAGCCGAAATGCAAGGAAAACAAATTAAATAATTAATATTACTTTTAATTTTGGATTTTTGAGATCAATTAAACTCAAGTAAGTAAAGAAGTAATTGGAATATTTTCAATTCAAAGGTATGGTTTGAAGTTTCTCAGAAAAAAAACTACAATTCACATTTTACGTGTTTCGGATCGGATCCGAACCTACCCTCGTCAGTGCCCGGCTCGAATCTTTGGGCAGACACGCTATCGATTACGCCGTTGAGGCGATGACAATTTCAAAGTTGAAACTTCTTCATCACTTAATTATTTTTTACTTAAGTTGAATTTTTCCACTGTCATTAGACTCCATATTATGGAAATGCTTTTACATTATACGGGATTTTTTGCATTAAATTTCTAGACAATACTTTGTGTGAATTCATAGAATGGGGAACATTTCTATTCTAATTAACATCCTAAGTCACGATTGTATAGTCATTATTGATTGTTTCCAATCAATGTGAAATCAATGGCTGACACTTGGTCAATTTGTAGTTCTATATGTATTAACATTAGACTACATTAAAGGAATTTAAATTTATTTTGGATTTTTGAGATCAATTAAACTCAAGTAAGTAAAGAAGTAATTGGAATATTTTCAATTCAAAGGTATGGTTTGAAGTTTCTCAGAAAAAAACTACAATTCACATTTTACGTGTTTCGGATCGGATTACTTTTTAATTTACTGTCGAATTTATAAAGTTTTAATAAAGAGTTTAAAGAATTAATTAGAATCAGTTATTTTTTTTAGTTGGATACGTTTATTTTGTATTTACCATGTACTGCATTCGGATGTTATCACAGCTTAAATCACTTTACCGTAGTCACTGACGGCACTTGGCAAAACATGATTAATAATTTAATTGAAAAAAAACACTTGTTGTTGTTTTGCAAATAGTATTTGTAAATTTTAGTATTTTTTTTTTTTGAATAAAATATGTTGTGTTATAAGGTTTACAATATGTGTCACATCAACACATAAATACCTTTTAAGACCTAGGTCTAGACCTAGGCCCCACAACAACTGACGTTCTAAGGTCTTGATGAACGCTTTTTTTAAACCTTGCGGATTGAAGTCACCTGAGACTAAGGATTCCGGGAAACTATTCCATTTGTATGCAGTTCGGACAAAGAAGTCTTTCTGCGATCTCCCAGTATGACAGCGTGGGATCTCGACCGTTTGACTGGTTGCGGTAGCCGATTGTCGAGTGGAACGGGGGAAAGAATAAGTTTTAGGCACGATGCTGCTGATTTCATCTGAGCACTGTTAATGACGATATTTGTGAAAAACAACAAGGTCAGCAACAGTGCGACGATGTCGTAGGGAATCAAGTTTTGATGTCAAAGTTCGATCACCCACAATTCGTGTAGCCCGCTTTTGAACAGAGTCCAAGAGGGCCAAGATGAAAACAGAAGCAGCACCCCAAACTTGACAACAGTACTCCATTCCATGTAGGGACGAATATAGGACTTATAAACATGGAGCAATTGGTATGGAGTGAAAAATTTTTTGCATATATTTAGGAGGCCGAGTTTTTTAGACGCGCTTTTTGCCATCGCGATTACATGATCGTTCCAGAGTAGGGGAACTCGGTCTTTGATCTGGAAACAATCAACAGCTGTGTTTTGGTAGAGTTGAAATTGACCAGGTTTTGGTCACCCCAATCGGCGAAAAACAGAAGCAGCACCCCAAACTTGACAACAGTACTCCATTCCATGCAGGGACGAATATAGGACTTATAAACACGGAGCAATTGATATGGAGTGAAAAATTTTTTGCATCTATTTAGGAGGCCGAGTTTTTTAGACGCGCTTTTTGCCATCGCCATTATACATGATCGTTCCAGAGTAGGGGAACTCGGTCTTTGATCTGGAAACAATCAACAGCTGCGTTTTGGTAGAGTTGAAATTGACCAGGTTTTGGTCACCCCAATCGGCGACTTTTTTTAGGTTCTTATCAACGTTTATGGCAGCGTCTCTCCGGGCGGGATGAATTCGTTCATGCATTTTACCTTTTGAAGGAAGGGGCTCGAACGACTTGTGCAGAGTACTTTCATCTGCAAAACTATTTATTGGGTTGCTGGTGATTTTCAACAATGTGTTGATATAAATCAAAAATATGGTTGGGGACACAACTGAGCCTTGAGGTACACCAGCGTTAATTAGTTTAGACTCAGAAGAAAATCCGTCTAAGGAGACCGAAATGTATCGGTTGGATAGAAAATCTTGAATCAGCTTCAAAATATTGGGATGTAAACCATATCAATATAAAATATAAATAACTAAAAATAATTATAACATTTAAATTAAGAGCGATTAAAGTTAATTTAAATGTTATAATTATTTTTAGTTATTTATATTTTATATTACACTTAACAAATACTATTTGCAAAACAACAACAAGTGTTTTATTTCAATTAAATTATAAATCACTTTAGTAGAATTACCGTTACAACTTGTCTGTCTAAAACGTGGCGTAAAACCAAAATCTTCGATATATTCCAAGCCTGATTGTTTGATGCACATGCACATATGCAAAAACAATGAATGTTTTGGATTAAATTTTTTTACATGGAGTTTTATATTTCAAGATGGCGCTAATTTTTTTACATTGAGTTTTTATTTCAAAATGGCGTTTATTTCAAATTTTTTCTGTACTACGTCACGTTTTTTCTGTACTAAAAATCAATCAGGCTATCTATCGAGGGTTTGAGTAAAACCAAAACCTTTGTTATTGTAAGCTCGCTTATTGTTTTAGCACAGAAAAAATCGTGAACATTCGATTGCCAATCTAGCTCTATTTTGAAATTAAAACTCAATATGAAAAAATTTTAAAACTTATTTAACGCCTAAAATGGCCTAAAATATAAAATGCCATATAAAATATTTAATCCATAACACTAATCCATTTTTTTGCATATGGCAATGTTCATTGTTTTTTTGCATATGGCGTTAATCAAGCGGGCTATGAATATTGGTTGTTTTGGTAAAACACAAAACATTGGTTGAACAAAATTATTAAAAAACAACGAAGCTTTCTCCATTTTACTGTTTACAGAACAAAATGGTTAAAGAGGAAAAACAGTTAACAGAAGTATTGTTATGTTTAATAAATAAAGGATTTACGACTCCGTTAACGTAACGTTTTCAAGATTCGAGTTTCGGTTTTGGAAGCAATTAAAGTGTTGACCTTGTTTTAGGAAAGATTAAGGAGAAAATTCATATCAATCGATGGTGACAGTGGTGAAATTGGAAGATATTAAAATGGTTTTATTAAATGAGCTAAACGTTTCAGGATTTAAGAACTGATGTAAAATGTGGCCGGTTTGGACTAGTTTTATAGAGAGCTCTCTTGATTTAGTATACAAAAACTAATGATTTGGCAATTTTATAGAAAATGATGGAAGTTATAAAAAGAGCTCAAACCGCAGCATCGGTATTAGTCGTAACGTTTAGTGTTAGAACTTTGTGGCATTCTCAATCCAATATATTGTTTATTGAGGCTTATACCATTGACAGACACAAACATAATCGGGATTATCTCAGGTCGCAATCTCTATTTTAATTATTATAATCGGGATTTGAAAATTTTACTGACAAACACAAAGTACAAACCCGATTATAGAATTTGGACAAACTTCACTCAATGTAATATTCTTCTATAATTAATTTCATTTCACATTTGATATTTTAATAATACTGTTAAGATTACAGAACAATCCAGACGATTACAATCACTTCCAGAAAAATGAAATCAACAAAATACAACAACAAATTAATAAAATGAATAGTGTTGTTGTTGTATTCTTAGAACTTGGGTCAACATAAAATTACTTTATGAATCAAATCATTATAACGTAAAATAATCGAATATTCTAGTGTTTTCTGAAGGTTACTAAAAAGTAACCTCGAATGATCGAGATTATGCAGAATCGTATATAAGGAGAGATGTATTGCAAGACTAGATTAGTTTTAATTTAAACCTGTGACAGTAAATTTAAAATTATAAAAGTGATTTTTAAATTAGAGTTTGAGTTTCTAAAGCTGTTGAAAGAATATTCTAGTTAGGAATATTGTTTGCTGTATTGTTTCCCGTTGTTGTGGAACAATTAAGAAGTTGAATACTTAATAAAATCTAGTGTTTGTGCTTACTAAACAGTGATCGAACTTGGAAGAGATTTGGGAATTGCATTTATCGAATTGAGAGTAAGAAAAACGTAACAATACAATAAAATTATTTTGGAAATTAATTACTTTACTAGCAATAAAAAAAATAATACAGAAATCATGATTTAAAAATAATTAATTGTTTTGTCTGCATCTGCTTGTATCTGCCAAAACTTTTTCGTTAAAAATATTTTCAAAATAGTTCTATCTCACTTAACACATTCTTTTTCTTTTTGCCTTCCCCGATTACGGGTTTGCAAATCAAGATTCCGATAATCCAGTTATGAAAGGCGATTATCTTGAAAGCAGTCAAATCGTGTTGTGAGAAACTGGAAAAAATAACTAGATGATCGGCAATTCGCGATTATAGTTTGTGTCTGTTTGGGTATTAGTTTCATAACTGAGGAGTACGTACATCAGGCAGCACAAATATGAAAATTTCCTTTTCGGAGTTTGACAGTAACGTCAAATTAGATTATAGATATAAAATATGTAAAAGAATTATAATAAATAGTTTACTTTTTATATTGACTTCCTGAAAGTAAGTCGTTTTATTAATTGACTATTAGTGTTCCTGTAGGGATAGATCACACTTCATCTGACGACGATAATGGTAAGAAAAAGCATGGCAAAACAGTTTGATGTTTTTTATATCAGCGATGGTTTTCTGATATACAAAGAGAAACTGGAGCTTTGGTTTGAGGCAAATGAAATTACAGCAAAGAAAAAGGTGCAGCTTTTAACCTCGTTATCGGTGGCAACCTCCAAGTTATTGAGAAACATGTGCTCGCGGGTGTGATTTTGGTAAAAGTTTAGATATAATTCTAAGAGATAAGTTTGTTTGTGGATTGTCACGCGGTGTTATTTTTGAGAGGTTATGTGAGGAAAAAACATCCAGTTAACAATATGAGATATTGTTAACTGGATGTTAATAATATCTTATATATATGTCGAAAATTTCAGGGAGTGACATATAAACTGGAAGGTGAGTCCAAAAAGTTCACCGTCCAGGAGAAAACTTTTATCACCGCCATTACGAGGAGTGAAAGTTGGGCTTTTTACAATCTGCGTCAGGTCCTGCGATGCGGCAAATATTGTTGCCTGCCTTCTATTGTTGTCGTCGTCGGTCATTTTAATAATTTCGCTAAATATGAGTCTTACCTCTTTTTGTTCGAAAAAAAGTGAGTTTAGGAATGGTGCCAATTTTCGTTTTGTATGTAAAATTTGTGTTTTTTGATTTATGGCCAGTTTAGCGTAGCAAACGTAGTATTTTAACTAATTTCGATTACATCCATATCTAGGGTTACCATTTTTTTCTAAGGGAAATCTGTACAAAATTTTAAGAGTTAAAATATGTTTTTATCCTTAGTCTCCTCAGTCTCACTTATGTCTCTTCTAAGTCGAAAGGCCAATGTGTAAAGCGAAGTAGAGAAATCTGTTTTCTTTTTTTGAATAGTTTTAAGGAAATGTTGTGGAGACCAACATCAGTAGTTTGTAAAATACAACTTTCCGCCACGATTGCTTGGGAAAACACAGGGTTAAAATTTTCATATATTTTCGGTGGGTAACTGCCACATTTTAGAAATAAAAGTAATTTTTTCAAATAATTTTTATTACAAGTTTATACCAAACGATGACTCGTATAGTTTTACTAAATTAAATTGGAGCTTAAAGAAAAATTTAACAAATTTTCTTAAAAATCAGTACTTTCAGTACATAATTTTAGAAATCAGTAAAAATCAGTACCACATATGTCTATCAGTACAGAAGCTAGAAAATCAGTACTGTACTGATAAATTCAGTACGAATGGTCACTCTATGCATATCTAGAGATTCCTGCCAGCATATTTTTTTTATTTTTAGTTATTTTAAAAAATTACAGTTGCAAAGGAAGCAGCTACCTTGGAAGTACATTGTCACAAAATCAACGTTCACAATAAAAGCAGTTATAATGGACAGCAATGGACAAAGTATTTAGGGCATTCCACGTGAACGGAAACAATCAAAAATTTGTTTTATCCAATTTTTGGGTATTAATAGTACTCCGTTAGACAACGATTTCGGATTTTTTGGCCATCCCCCTTGCCGTCAGTGACGGTCACAAATTTGAAAGTTTTTCTAATACAACAAACGTCTTCATTTTGTAGGTAATTTAATGCGTATAAAAATTTTTGTTCGTTAGCATTTTTTCCGTAGAATACGATAAAAATATTTAAAAAAATGTTGAGGGTAGTTTTTCCCTTATTTTGAGGTCTTAAAGTTTAAAATCAATTTTTCGAAATGTATGGAACAATATTTTTTAATTTTTTTTTTTAAATTTAGTTTGAACTATGCATTTTGAAATAATTTTTATCGCGTGATGGAAGTTATATCGATGTGAGCGCTAGAGGGCGCTGAATGTTAAAAAAATAAAGTTTACACGTAGTTCTAAAACTTTATGATTTTTTTTCTCGGAAATCCATGTAGGAAAATTTTCCACATAACAATTTTAACTTAAAAGCTTACGTAGATTACAAATGTAATTTTCGATTTTCAAAAATCTACGAAAATGGATTGATTGGTTATGATTTTCTTATAATACATTCTTTGAATTTTAATTTTACAGCACAATGTATATCTGGCGATTTCGTTAATTCGTTCGGAATATTCTGTGTACTAATTTTTTGAAAATTTTGACAGAACTTGTTCGAAATTAGAACAATCTATTCTATCTATTCTATTCCGATTGAATTAACGAAAACGCCAATCGTGAATACTGGTTTTCGGAGTGGTTTTTAACTATAATTTAGCGCTCTCTAGCGAAAAATTGATTTTAAACTTTAAAACCACAAGATAAGGGAAAAATCCACCCTCAAAATTTTTAAAAATATTTTTATCGTATTCTACGGAAAAAAATTCTAACGAACTAATTTTTTTTTTTAAATTTTTATACGCATTAAATTGTCTACAAAATGGCGTTCGTCGTTCTAGAAAAAAATTCAGATTTGTTACCGTCACGGCAAAGGGGTTGGCCGTTAGATGAAATAATGTTGAGTCCTATATTTATACAGAAATTCCATTCACTGAACAACTAAAAAGACACCTTATGAACTTATGTTTAACCGTAAGGCGAACCTAAGATGGGAAAATCTTGCACCAATTGTTGAAAGAGAATTAAAAGACAAGAACAGTAATGTTAAGAAGTTGAGTGTGAATGATTTTGTTTTTGTAATTGATTTTGGATTGCAGGTAAAATTCATAAAATTCTGGGGCAAAACGCTTATCTGATACGATTAAAAATAATAACAAAATTGAAAATAAATTAGAAAATAAGAATAATATCGTAGACCAAAATGTGGCTGACTCGTTGTTGATCGATGTTTTACGAAGAAAAGCGAATCCTCAACCGGAAAGTGTTTATAAAAATGCTAATGTAAAAAATGGCGCGAACAATAATCGGGATAATCGTACAAACACTGAGAATAACAATGTTGACGTTGGGTTTAGTAATGTTAACCCAGAACTTAAATACGTCGTTCTACCTAAAAACATAGTTGTAAACAGCCTACATCGACCAAGAAGTGTAATAGAAAAACATGAAAACAAAAAGATGAAAACTACCCTTTTAGGAAATTGACAATAATATCAAATTAGATTATAGATATAAAAGATGTAAAAGAATTGTAATAAATAGTTCACTTTTTATTTTGACTGCCTGAAAGTAAGTCGTTTAAATAATTAACATATTGTTCCTACATCCTGAGATAGACAACGTTTCAATAGCAATCGAGTCATGAAGAAAATTTCGAACTTTTGTCTTACGCTAGCCCCAATTAGTTAGCGATTACACGCTCTGATTTTAATTGTCCTAATAATGTTAATTAACAAACTATTCTTACACGGCTGGAAAAAACTAACAATATCAGCAGTCATATGGTACTTCGTGCGATGATCCGTCACCATAAACTGCCACCTCAGCTAGTAATGGTAATGCATTGTGAGGCAAAACAAACTCCGATGATACACTTCAAACAGCTATCGCAACCAATGTTGAACTTTTAGACATAAAAGCCGCAATTACCGATTCCATTATTAATGTCTCCTATACTGCACAAAACTTTAGCATGCAGACTAGTATATTCAGTGGTTGTTTTGAACAATTTTATACTTTCTGCTACATTGTAAAAAACTCGACCTACGGGTACCGCAAAAAAGTCACCAATTCTCCTTTTCAAAGAGATCGAAATCTATTACTAGAGGCAAAGCTTATAGTTCGTGAGATAATTCAAGACCTGCTCAATTTTTCGATGGAAATTGTTTCTATCGTTACCAGCTCGGTAAACTTGCGAACAATACAAGCATACCATCAGATCACTATTGACCCGTCTGATATTCCTAAGGCATTTATTTCTATTCTATTCGAATTAGTGTAGTTCACTCAAATAAGGTTCCACAAAAACGATAGTCGTCTTATTAACAAATCGGAACTGGAAATCAACCCAACTAGAGTGTTGTTCGTGCTCTTTTATGTTTCGGGCCGGATCAGGGTGTAATAACCCGAGCAGAAATTAGTTAGGGAAAGCCTGAATACAGTCAGGGCGTGATCAAGTATCCGGCCCTGATTTGATTTTTCGTATCTGACCCCTAGTTAGGCAATCTGATCAGGGCCTGATTAAAATGCCTTACTAGGGTTTGCCCTATTTTGTTTTATATGAAAAACTTGATCAGTGCCTGATCCGTTTATCCCAATCAGGGCCTGATTGGGCAATAGCGTTACACTCATGATCAGGGCCCTATCAAACTAGGGCTAATTTCTGCTCGGGAAGGTAAGTTTTAATAGGGTATTTGCATTAAGTCCCTATCAGAAATCATTCTCTCTCTAACTCAACGAGAAACTATATTTTTGTCGTTGACAGATGATACCGTATCTCTAACCACCTTTCAAACATTAAAAAGTTGTAATGCCAACGAAATAGGACTGAACTGAAGTTGATATGCTGTCAAACAGTGCAACCAACACGTTAAGAATATATCAAATATTGTAAGCCTATGAAATGAACTTTAAAACGAAAGAAAAATAACGAAAATGAAAAATGTTAAGAATAAAATAAGGAGTGGTAAGGTAACATCATGTGATGTATTTTTATTATATTTTATTGAAGTAAATTCTTTGTGAATTCTTACAATATCACTTGCTGAAAATTATTCAGGAGTTGCAGTCTGCTTCAGAAATGAAGAACTTGGCTGCAGTTCTTATTTGGCAAATATTGATCGGTTTCTCAGGTTGAAGTGTTTACCAGACACGCAACATCGAACCGAGCGACAGATCTTAAGTGGTCTGGCAAGGTAGTTTATATTTTTACTGAAATGCCCTAAAAGTACTTTAATTAACGTGAACTCACGAATAGCATATCATTGCATCACATGGCATGGATAAAAGGTCATAATGGGATCTAGGTGAACGAAAAGGTTGGTAATTTGGTATAGAATTCTTTAGGGAGTTTCATAAACAGTGAACCAGTAATTGGAATATCGAAGGCGGAGGCGGTAAGTTCACTAGTCGAGCAGTATGCCCTTCGATCCATCAAAATCTAAAGATGAAAACAAAAAAGGTTACTAGGTATCAAAGAAGTTCAATCTAGAGGTTAGTCGCCACCAGATTCTGGAAAATCTGAGTCGTTCAGACTGCAGACTAATAGTTATACTGGTTACAAGTCATAATCATGTGAAGAAACACATGGTGAGCCTAAAAGTAAGAATTGATGCAACACGTGGATTTTATTTTAAAGAGGACGCAACAATTTTTCACATAGTGGGATGTTTGGCTCTCTTAGAACATTAACATCAAATGCAACACGTTTGACGTGATTATGTGGATTTTATGAAAGACTTAACAGACATGTCTGCTCAATAATGGTAGATGATTCTAATAAAACAAATTTCGTATTCGTGCAACAACTAGTTAACTTATAATGGCAATAACGCGGTTTTTTTTTGAGTAATACTAATGGAAACCAAACGCCGCTACGTGCTAACAATATAAAAAAAAACAAAATAAATTCAAGAAAATTATAAATTCAACTCAAAGTTTAAAGATTAAGTAGTCGCCGACTTACGGATATTTATTTGTCATAGACCCCGATATCCAGGAACCTCCACAAAAGGATTATTTAGTTTTTAGTTTTCTTTGGTTTGTTTTTGTTATTCGAAAGTTCTCATAATAGGTGTTTAACTTTGTGTTTAGTAATAATTTGTAATTTGGCCTAGTACAGTAAATTGAAGTAACAAGCAATAATTTTAGAATTAAAACTTGAAATTCTAAAGCGACTTCAACTACTACAACTGCTACCTCAAGATTTGGGACAATAAAATAATGCAACTTATTTAGGGGACAAGAAGTGATGCCTTTCATATCAAAAAGCTGAGGTGATGACAAAGAGACCATCAAACTACCAGAAACTTAGATTTAATAACTAAACATAGTCAATCATTTCGTACAAAATCTATTTTAGCTAGCCAGGGATGGTTTGATCGATTTAAGAAGCGACATTCATTACATAATATAAATATAAAAGCTGTGGAATCACTTACCGTAGTTTTACGATAGCATAAAATAGTAAGAAATTGTACAAACCATGGATACAGGTGAATTACCTGAACAACACGGATCTTTTGAAGTGGATGCCACTGGATGATTTGTATTGCTAAAAACGGTAATCGATGGTGACTGTTTTCAAATAAATAACGCTTAACTGGAGATCTATGCAAAAAAGTGTGCAAAACACTAAATTATGGAAAAACACTTTGGAGAAAATTGTAATACATTTTTAAGATTTGAACTTTTTGTGGGGTTTGGGAAAATAAATTGTGATCAGCATTTCCAATATTGGCTCTATCGACACTTGTAATATCTTGCATTGTAATGAGGTAGAGATCTAAAAGAAAATTAATTACACTGCCATTACGGGAATTGTAAGTTGTACTTCTAACAATTCTGTGATACGATAAAACTTTAAGAACCAAACCAACTGATTAACTGTTGTCAGTTGTTTTATAAAATTCTAACGACGATTTGTTGGGGACATTGGAAATCACCGATAACGATATCACAATTGTGATACTTGACGTTGATAAACAGATATACATTTTTTCAGAATTAATTTATATTATGACGAATGAAAACCAGATTTAAATTCGCGGGTTAAGCGTCGTCGCCTTTTCTTAACTCAGGAGGTAACGTACTGTATTTGCTATGGTATCACAGCTATTTGGAAGAATCAAAAAAATCAATTGCCTAATACAGCCCTGATTTATCCTCGGGTTCTATAAAATTATTAATTACAGAAAGACATCTTTACTGACGAAAACTTTTGACGAAGTTGAATTTTAAAATTTTTTGAATTCCATTGACCTACTTTTTTTTTTACTTTACATAATTTATAGCAACAAAATGAAAAATATACTTCACTAGATAACAAAATAATTAATTTCAAAAGCGATTACGAATAAAAAACAAATAATGAACGTAGATCACTTAATTTCTGACGCAAAAAGTAAATAATATTAATTATTTTAATTTCATTTTTATTTTTTCCGTAAAATTATAAAATTTAATTATAAAAATAATAATTATTTTTAACGCAGTTTCTTAAAATAAAAAACAAAAAAAATAATGTAATTTAATTTGTAAAATAATATAATTAATTTAATATGTATATATAAATATTCATCTCGTTACTAATAATAATATTTGCATTATCTAATATAGTAACTTAAATTATTTATAATAATAATATTAATATTTTATTTTTGAACTTTTGAACATAAAATTATTTTCTTAGAGACCGCAACATTAAAAATATAAAATTTTAAAATAAATGATAAGTTGTTATTTGGCGTAATTTTTTTTTTATTTTAATTAATTTTTTATCTTAAATAAATAAAAATTAAAATAATTTTTGTTTGTTTAAATTTCGCATATCAGAGTATATACTATTTAGTTATAATTAACTTTTTTAATTTTCTTTTTTTGTGATTTTTTTTCTCTAATTTTATAGCCAGTCTTGAATTAATACTTTTGACACAAATTTCCTTAATTCTTTTTTTTATAAATTTATTTATTATAATTTATGTCCTTTTTTTACAGAGAATTCCATAACTAATTTATATATTTTATGTAATTAAATTATAAAATAATTTTTTTTTTATAAATGGATTTTGGTTTGTTTGTTTGTTTGTCATCATGTGTTTTTAATTCCAACAAACGATTGCGATTTCGAATAATTTTTTTTAAAATTTTTAATTATTTGACTTGAAATATTTTAACAAAAATTACAAACTAAAACTGGGTTCAAGCATTGAAAAATTGGTTGATTGAAAAAAGATACTGTGAGGGGGAAGTATGTTACAACAACAATAATTTAAAATGTACGATTGAAGTTTATGATATGTAGTGATAGAGTCAGACTAGGGATGGATGGATCTTGCATTAAAATACCAAATTGTTTGAATGAAATAAATATTTAGTTTAATCAGAACAAATAGACATCTTAGTTTTAATAAAATACGAATAAAGAAAAGAGACAATTTTGTTTTTCATCTCTACAAACTGTGTAACAACACTATAAATAACAACAACGATAGATTAAACAAAACAAAATGGACAACATTTCTTCTGCTGTCAAACCGAAAACTCGTATTTGTTACAACACATAAAATATCAGACCAATCGATATTAAAATTTGACTGTAGTTTGGGCTGTTGAACCCAGATCTCAGTTTTTCTATTTGCCTTAAAGAACTACATAAAATTTTGAAAACAACATGACATATATACCCAACATATTTCAAATCCATAATTAATGAATTATAACTTAATATTTTATATTTAAGCTAAGGTAACATTGTTAATCGTACAAGTAATTAACTATTAAAATATAATTTAAAAAAAAACTATTTACAAATTTAATTAAAGCTTTCTATAAATATTTTTTTTTTGTTAAATTTTAAAGACAATACAATAATATAATAATTTTAAATTATCGCTTATTAATAATAATGATATTGATAATTATAAATAAATGCAAAATTAAATATTTTAATTATTTATTAATTTATCTTATCTTATTATTCGACAACAAAAATACACAATAATTAAAGCTGATGTTCTGTTAAATTTTAAGAATGTGATGCAAATAAATGATAAAAAAAATTGTATAGTATTATTATTTAATTAAATTTTTTAGCAATGAAATTGTTGTAGAAAAAAATATATTTATTTATAAAAATAACTAATTGAACTAACTCGAATGAAAACTATATCTTACTTCTAATTGATTTACTATCTAACTATTTATTTTATCGCTTTTTAATATCACTTTTAATTGCTTTTTTTCTTAAATAGTTTGTTTTTCATCTTAAGAGCATTTTTTTTTAATTTATTTTCCTTTTTCTTCTCTATAACAATATTACAAAAAAAATCTTATATAAAAAATTATTTAATAAGATTTGTACTTCGATTTTTTTGTTGTTGTTATTTTATTAAGTTATTTTTATTTTGTTGATGGGAGAAGGATAGATTGAATGAAATTTTAGAGATTTTATTTCTTTAAATTTAATTTAATGTTTAAGATTTAAAGTGCAATACATTACTTTTAACATAAAGTTTATCGGAAGAAATTTATGAAAAGAAGACAAAGTTTAGAAGTAAATAATTCAATCAACCGGGTCGATCTCCTCAATCGAAAGAAATAACTATTCGATCTATAATAAATACAACAAAAAAGCTATTCTAAATTATCAAGTTAAAGCAACAAAATATTTCAGTTTTGTGTTTTTTTATCTCCACCCACCCACCACCTTATATATAGTTTGGAAGCGAAACTTGAGTACGGAAGCTTAAAATTAAATTTTATTTATAACAAAATACTTGTAACTTTTTTTTTTCGATATTCGTTTTTCTTCTTTAAAAAAGTATCTTTAAAAAAACGAAACAAAAATAAAACTATTTTCATGAAAATAAATTAATAAATTTAATTTAAATCGAAAACGATCCTTTCTAAACGTAATTTTCTAATTTAGAATTAGTTTTTTCGTTGTTTTGGTTTAAAATTTTTTTTTTAAATT
>CAVNZG010000209.1:0-16708 GCA_963693315.1 Diogma glabrata
AACCTTTTTTTTTGGGTTGAAATGTTATGAAATGTAATGTTGAAAAATAATCGACTAATAATTTCATGACGAGTTGTATTTAGCAGACAATTTAACGAACAGAAATAGTGACATTATTTCATACAACATCATCCTTTGTTGTCAAACAAAATTAAATATTATTTCATCTTAGTAGGCGCATAAATGTTATAAATTTGTAATTTATTTTTGACAAATAAACATAAACATGCAATCATTTATGAATGAAAACGGACATTTTTATTATTTGCAAATTGCATTTTTATATAATTTTGTATTATTGAATAATTTGTAGAAAAAATTTTATTTAGAAACTAATAATTATCTTTTAAACATAATTATAAATAAAAAAAAATTATCTCATTAAGAAAAAAAATTATCCCAATATCTCTAGTTTTAAATTAATATATTAAATAGGCCAAAAATAGTCACTAAAATTCGCTGTTCCTTCCCACCAGAGAAAAATAATCGATATAATTCGTTTTGATTTGTTAAAAAATAGTAAATGAAGCGTTTTTATTGAACCTTATCGAAACTTTATTTAGTGAGTTGAATTGTCATAATTATATTTAATAAGAGTGAACATAAGAAGGTGAAAAAACACCAGTTAAAACCCAGTTAAGTTTCGTGTTTTTTAAAAGAGCAATTACTACAAGTAACATTGCAAGTTTATAGAATTTTGCAGTTCACAGTTTTTGAACAACTGCCACAAAATCAAAACTTCATGTTTGACCCCTCCTCTTAGTTCCAATCTTGATTGACAGAAAAATATAACAAAGTCTTAAATAATTGTATTTCTGTGTTTTGAGAGGCTAAGATTAAAGAAGAGTGGAAAAGCAAGATTGACATAAATGAGTGGGGTGTCATTTAAAGGAACACTTAGATTAAGAAAAACAGCAATTTTCGATACAATTTTGCAATGCACAGTTTTAAAGTTATGGTCAAAAAAGTTCAATTAAATTATATAAACTCTCCTAGGTTAAGTGTTTGATTGACATTGTTTGAAAAAATGCAGAAAGACAGGAAGTTTTATAGTTTTTTAACGAAAAATACTGTAAAGTATTAAATAATTATAAATCTGTGTTTTAAGGGGTGCGAATGGGGAGGGCAGAAAAAATTTGTTTGACCTAATGTTTATTAAAAAAAACTCCCCATAAAGTTGGAGAGCACCATTTGTCATATACTTAGTCGTGACCACGTGACCATTAGATGTAGAAAATATTTCACTTCCATCGAATTACTTAACATTCAAAAGTTCTATATTTGTCTCTGTATGAAATATTATTATAAAATTTGAGGCAATGGTTTTGTTTTTATACTGGATTAGAAACTTTATAGAAGCATGCTGTTTGACCTGTGGGTGATTAAAATTAAACATAAAATAATTCCAAAAAACAACGTCGCACTGTTGCTGATCTCGCTGTATTCTATAAATACTATCACTTACAGTGCTCAGTTTTACTCTTCAGTTGGCATGCAAAATCAGCAAAAAGTCTTGATCCAGCGCTACCATAGCGACAGAATACAAAATCACCTTTTTGTCGGTACAGCGTTTATATGCAAAGATTTGCCGGCATCAACAGTATCAATTGACTTCAATCCACAGAGATCACAAAAACGTTGTTTATCACTTTAGACGCATTAAAACAATTAAGACCCGAAGCAATTTTGGATTCAACACACACTGAGAAAATTATATGATATTATTACCCGTAAAAAAATTTTAGAAAAAAATGCATAAAATGTGAATTAATTTTGCATTTTGCATATAATAAATCTCAACATTCTCGTGCAAATATCTTTAAACGCCTTGTCTTACGAATAACAGAGAATGAAGAGATACGATATTTATAAAATCGCTGGATTCATTTTACTTTTTATGAGATAATAATTTCGTATTCGGAATGTAAAATTGATGAATTTTATCTTGTCTGAATTTTATTTTATCTTGTCTTGTTATCATCTACATTTTGTGCGAAAGAAAGTTGGTTTGTGAAGGTAATGAGAACAAAACCAAAAAACAAATGGGCACGTTGAATAATCAATTTTAGTTTTTTAATATATTTTGTTTGCCTTGTTTTATGTTGGCTTACTGATATTTAAATTGATTTTTTTTATAAAATTAAGAATAAAATATTAAGGAAAATTAGTATTGTTTTTTATATGTAAGTCAAATATTTAAATTTTTTAATGTCTTATTTTTTTTTCGTTTAAATTTTATCATCAAAATTCAAGAATTGTTTGCTAAGATTATATGTACAAAAGATAAACAAAAACAAAGTGTTCAAAAATAAACAAAAAGTTAATCTTTCTCCATAAATCAAAAAAAGTAGTTCAAGTACAGATAAACGAACAAAAAAGTAAGGGTAGAAAAAATAACGCTATGTACCTAAACAATACAAAATTTTGTGAAACATAAGAAAAAAGAAACTGTGGAAAACTAAAGAACAAACATGATTTTAACAATCGTACGGATTTTTCTAAATACCAGTTCTGTTTTATACCGGGGATAAACAACTCAAAATAAGTTAGTTGAAATCAATGTTCGAGGTAATAAGCAATGGAAGTCTAAATGGCAAGCAATGGAAGTCTAAACTGAGGTCTGGGGTGTAATGAATAGTTCTTAATCCTTTTTTTAAAAATAACTTGCGTTCTAGATCAGAAAACCGCAAATAATTTTTGTTTTCTTTTAAATTAACAGATTGTAACTAACTGAGAGCTAGAATATCTGTGGATGCGATTTTGTAATATTACAAATTTACATGAAACCAACCGAATTGTGAAAACTTGACCATTTTTGATTTTTCTGAAACTTGGCATATAAGTAGTATGGACAAAATAAAAATAAATCTTATATTACAATTTTTTTAAAGTGCATAGTTTGAGCATAGGAAGCACCCTAACATGCATGAAAAACGAAAATTCTGCCAATCCGATGTAATTTTGAAGTTTAATTGCTCAAAAACGGCTATACCGATTTCATCTTTTTCATTTTTTTTTGTTTGATAGCTATGATTAGTTAGTCGTTCGAAAAAAATTAATTAACTGCTACTTTGTAATTAATTTTCAAGGAAAAATATTAAAAACATTTTTTTAAAGATGGCGCTAGGGTCGAAGATCAATTGGAATTTAATTATTTTTTCTGAAAATAGTTCTATCCTTACTCTAAAATATTTAAAATTTACAAAGAGGCGTTAATTCGTGTTTTTGAGATATTTAATTTTAAAGATTTTAGTCCGATTAAAAATTCGAATTTTACATAATTTTTTCAAACAACTTCCATTAACAAAAAATTTTAATTTCAATTAAATTTTAACTGTTTTTCTAAAATGTAGTTCTATCCTTACTTTAAAATATATCTAATTAACAAAGATTTGTTAATTCGTTTTCTTTAGATATTTAATTTTAAAGATTTTTAGTCCGTCTAAAATTCTAATTGTTCATTATTTTTTCGAACAATTTTTATCAACAAAAAATTTTAACCACTGAAGTTCCACTAAATGTATAAGAAAATATTTTGATTTGATTTTTGAACTTCGAAATTATCATCGCCTCAACGGCGTAATTGATAGCGTGTCTGCCCAAAGACTCGAGCTGGGCACTGACGAAGAAGGTGCGAATTCATCCGAAACACGAAAAATTAAATGGGGGTTTTTTTCTGAGAAACTTCAAACCATACCTTTGAATTGAAAAAATTCCAATTACTTCTTTACTTACTTGAGTTTAATTGATCTCAGAAATCCCACAAAAATAAAATGTTATCTTTGATGTCTAATGTCTTTAATGCCTAAACCACATTACTTAATTACTGTTCTAAAAAGATATACCAGAAAAGACTTAATATATTAGATAAATAAATTTAAATTAATACTTTAATGTATGTTCTAATTGAGTAAAATACGTTTTTTTTAATTTTACAATAGAGTTAAATTCAGACACGTATGCATTAAAAAATAAAATAATAGTAAAACTGTCATCAATGACTTCAAAACAGGGACTGGTCTTCAACAGAAATTGATCTTAATTTTATGAAAAATTAAAAGTTTCTTTTCTTGGGGATGCTATCTCAATTAAATTTGAATTAAATAGTTTTGAAATGATGTTAGTATACTCCACAGCGAAGGAATCAAGTCAAGTATTTAATTGACCGCACCAGGTGCAGTAGCTTGCTAAAACACCTGAAATGATAACGCTAGGCAACACAAAAGAGCCAGACGCAATTGGATAAACATCAAAGTTTAAATAAAGGTTCGGCAAAAAAAGGCGGTAAAGGCTTCGGCAGCGTTTCCCCATCTAGAAGAGAAAGTGACCGCCGTGGCTCCTCCCAACCAGCACGCAGTTCAACCAAAATCCTACAGAAACAATTGTTTTGGTTTAATAATTGGAGAGAATTAAAAGATGATAACATCAGTAACTTCCAAAATTTCAAATGAATTACCCCGCATAAACAAAAATTTAATAACAATAAAATATTGCTGAAGGACTCCGTTCCCTACAACACCATGACGGTGCTACTTACCAGTTACCACAGTGTTTTAATAAATATTGTAGTGAACCGAATAGTTGAATTTGATTGCTTAAAACATATTAGTTTTCCCGTATCAAAACTGACAGTAGTTAGTGTCAACTCCTATAGGATATAATGCATAGAGATTTTTTGTCTAAAGTTCAGCCTATGGGAACTACTTATCTAAACTGAGCTGAGGCCAGATTTATCAGCTCAAATACAAAATGGCTTAAACCGCTTAAATGAGTGAAATGCACACGCTTGCATTCATCCAGGTACCGTAGAAAGAGATTAAACGAAAAAACATCTATCCATTAACAAAAAATATAAAATTGATTTATTTCTCAGGTGTGGAAAGACCAATAACCAATAAAAAAACACCCAAACGTATTTTGGGAAAATGAATTTATCAGCAAAGTTCTCACAACCGTGAGGACAGAAATTCACTTTCATGAGGGTGAATTTCGTAAATTTATTTAATCTTTTGCATACTTCCTGAAAGAAGAGGATGAAACATCATCACAAATAGTCGAGAATCTTATCAAATATTGCAATAATTATCACTACAACCTCATAATTACCACAACAGCAAGTAATGATAAAGGTTGTCACACCGTAAGAGGAAGGAGTAACATCAACAAAAAAAGGAAGTACCGGTTTCAAATTTTGTGGACAAAAAATATTTATGGCCAACAAATTATGCTACCTTACCACTTGTCAGCTCATTAACAGAATATCAAATGCTATAGAGCCAAAAAATAACATGTCATCTGGAGACTTCCACAAGAGGGTAGGCTTTATCCACAGCTTTGTTTAACTGTTGTAGATGATCTTCTTACCAAGAAAACGATTCTAGTATCAACAATGTAGACTATACTGGTGACTTGGTGGTTTTAAACTGTTACTTGATTTATCATTTCCTTAACGGCGAGCTGATACAAACATCGAAAGAGCAAACTAATAATCGAAGCTCATACCTGAAATATATCTAGGACTAGGGAAAACAAGTTTTCTTCAGCTGTAGTAACTTGTTTGAGAAAACATGGAATCTTTGTTAAAAAATCTTCTTTTGGAGCAAAACATTATTCAATCAAATCCAATACATTCAGTCTTATATTGGTCCATAAGGCAACAAACATCTGCATACAAGAATTTTGACAAAAATACAATCCCTTGCGCTATAGATACATTCAAAAATATGTCATTTTTAGCAATTAAGATATTTTTAAAGCTTATTCCATGTTTTGTGATTGCAGTGAATAAGGTGTAAGGCTGCACCTTACATTACGGTTTAAGATAGATAGTTTCACCTGCAGACATCTTAAAATATCATACAAAGTAATTCAATGTTACCAATATCATGCGTAGTCATCCATTACTTATATTTCAGCAGAAAATAGTAAAGATATTTGCCAAAGAGCATTCACCTTTCTAGTTGGCTTCAAATCAAAATTTAATTCTCTTAGAAACAGTCACAAAAGAGCAACATTAAATTTAATCTTTCACCTTAGAAATCTAAAAATCAAATTCAAACATAAATCTTAATTATAGCAAAAATAGCATAGATTTATTTTTAAAACAAAATTCAATCTATGTATTTGGTTCAGTTTTCTTTATAATATATATTCGAGAGGTCTAGGTCAATCCAAATGAAACTGCACGATCACAACAAGAAGATGTATTTTTGTTTGGATGACAATAATAAAACTAAGTTGATTGTGTGCTGATTTATTGACAAATTGAATTTGATATCGATAACGGTGTCTAAATTCAGACTATTCAGCTTACGCAACGATGAAAAAGTACACCCTTACAATTAAAGACATAGACCCTTATTTAATTTTTTGTAAATATCGATTTGTATTCCGCTTAACTGTATTGTATTTTAACGGGAAACGTTTCGATGGATAAAACTTTTTTTTCCAGCAAATGAAAATTTGGTGGAAATTTTTATTTAATTTTTAGTCAAACTTCAATTATTTTATTTTTACTTTTCTTATTTGCATTATGGAAACCATTAGTGAGGGAAAGTTTTAGATATCGTCTTGGTATTTGATTAAATTTGTTTTTAAATACTTCATATATATATATTGATGGTTGTTTGTTTGAAGTTAAGGTTTTAAATATCGAATTACGAGAATAAACAATTTTTTAAGTAGAACCAGCTATGGAAACAGATGAGTTTGCATAAGAGTTGAAAAGATTTTTTTCCCGTGACAAAATAATGCTAATGGTTCTGGGGTTGCGGAGATGAAAAAATGTGTTTCCTGAGATGAGTTTTTTTTATAGATAAAACCAAATACTTTTACCAAATACATAACATAACATTTCCCTATTTAATTTCAGGTGGACTTTTATAGCGCTGGTGTCTTTGAGCATACCAGGTTTAATATCAGGATTGGATAAAGCATTGCCGTTTCAAGGGCAAGGTGTGAGAGGTAAGAACTAAAATCAGCCTTTCAAAAGTTTCACTTTTATTTTAAATATATTAAATTTATCTCTAATCTCTCTAAACATTAATTAATAATTACCTAAAAGTTTGTTTCAAAATATCAAAGCTAATGGACATATTATGTTTTTAATTATAAAACCAATTTAAATATTCACCAAGCAGATTAGCTAAAACTCTTATATCAATTAAAAAAATTTATTTTGCCAAAATGAATTTTCATGAGTTTTATGTAGATAAAATTAATAAATAGTTTGAAAAAAAACTAAAACAAAACAAAATTTAATATTAAATCTCAGGAGTGGAAATTTTATAAAATTTTCCGATAGAATATTCGTAAAGTAATTGAAAAGGATATTTTCAAAAGTTAAACGTAACTATAAAATAGTGATGGTTGCTTATAATATATTGCAAAATTTTGCAAATATTACCACAACTTTGTAGCATATAATATTTTAATATAAAAGAAATTAAATGTTTACAGAAAAATTATAGTTCACTTTGAGATATATGCTGTGTGCCTCACACTAGTATTTTTTGCTAAATCACTGACTTTTCTAAATTAATTGCTAGTGCACATATGCTATTCATAGATGTCATTCGTATCAAACGTACAACCTGTGCCTGACCTCATATTTAAACTATAATCTTTTTTGAATGTCAAAATTTGTAAACATTGTCATAATGGAGGATGATAATGAAATTGTATTTGGGAGCTTGTTTTTTTAAAAAACTTACATGATACCGAATATTTTCTTTTGTATAAATTTGAATTATTTTCCATTTTTTTTAAATAACTGTTTTTAAATATATTGACGTTCCAATGAATTGACAACTAAATGGAAAAGCAAGCTGACGAAGAGGCTTTTCGTCCGCTGCCTGGTGGTCAATAGCGCAACTTGGGTATGATATGAAAAGTCACTGATTTAGCTCAAAAAATTGGTGTGAGGCACACAGCAATAGTGTAAAAAATCACTATAGACAGTATAGACCAGTCTAGATACCTTAAAAACAGGCGAAAAATGTAAGAAATTAATAGGAGGATGAAAACTATTGGATAAATAAGAAAATATTGCGCATATGATGGGAAAGAAAAATTGAAGGTGATCCGACCTACGGGGGTGAAATGGGGTGAGCTGAGCTTTTAGTGGTAGAAAATGGTTGTTCATGATTTTCAGCAAAACTAGACCTATCGAAAAAAGTTTAAAGTAAAAGTTGTAGGTAATAAAAAGGTCTATAACTTTTATGTCGGCCATTTTTTCACATAACATTGCCGTGAAAATGGTGTAAAAAAAATGAACAATACCATGGCAAAAGTTTATATTTTTCAAGGATTTCGACATTAAAAATATTCATATATTAAAAATACTCAAAATATTCAAAATATTCATTATTTGTTAAATAATCATTGAAAAATAACTCTTTAAAATCAAGTTTTTTCAGTTTTTCGCATTTCCTGCTTAATGTTTCCGTGTTTACGTTATGTTAATGTTTATTTTTTTATACCATCTAAAAGTAGACGTTTTAATAAACATAATGATTAGTGTTTGTTTTGAAAAAACTGTTTTTTATACAGGTGGATTTTCGTGTGAAAATTAGGTCACTTGTTTGGTTTAAAATCAAAATCAAACGTAAACATAAATATTTTGATTTAATAAAAATACAGCGTATTAGGGACACAATAAGGTACGTTTTCACCAAATTGTGTGAAAAAAAAAATTGTTTGTGGGAGATAAAACTTAAAAACAAAAAGACCTTTTTTTCTCAGTTTTTTCTATTTTCACGGCAAATTTTAGGTTATGTGAAAAAATGGCTGAAATAAAAGTTATAGACCTTTTTATTACCTACAACTTTTACTTTAAACTTTTTTCGATAGACCGTCTAGTTTCGCTGAAAATTATGAAAAAGTTTTTCTACCACTAAAAGCTCACCCGATTTCACCGACCTACGGGGGATCTTTAATTTATGTTTTCCATCATTTTCCAGACAACGCTGGCGTGATGACATCATCCAAGACCTTCGTGATATAGGATGTTGAAACTGAGGTCAACTGGTCATGGAACGAGATGATTGGAAGCTGATTGCACAGACGGCAAAATCCCTCCATGGGATGTAAACGCCAGATAGAGAAATCATTTTCGCAATATTTTGTGTAAATGGAATTAAATAAACAAAACCAGGAAGCAGGGACTTTGACGACCCCAAAGATCGAATAAACCGAGATCATCAAACCAACACTACCACTTTTACAATTATTACAATTAAACGCATAAAAAAATGGTTCACTAACCCCATGATAGTTCCAAATTTAACTCCTCAATCCACTAAAAAAATATATTCAATGGGTCATCTAGAATGAATCACCAGACGAAACAATAAGTTGCGCCATATGATTCGGCGATTGTTGCATAAAACTATTATTATCTGAACAACGTTGGAGATTGTTGCTGATGCTACTAGTTATTTTTCGAGAACAATAGCATTGCGGTGATTACGACGCAAAATTGACCTACTAGCTGGTAGGTTACTGAAAAACAATATTAAATTTATCAAAACCAATTTAATATACGGGCATTACAAAACCTATGGCGGTACACAATACCACAGAAAAATGATTAAATCTTGAAATATACTACATAACAGTGATATAAGCGAACTTAAAGGACAAAACCCCACTATGGACCATAAAAGTTGGAAACAAATCAGTCATAATAACAACTGTTGCTATACTGTAGGTGTTTATAGACACTATTTTGACGCAGTGAAGCTGTCACTCCAGTATCTGTTCATCATGATTTCGACCTTTTTACATATTATCAAAATCAGAGCTCTTATAAATTTGATGTAACCAGTCGTCTGGTAAGATAAAAATTTTTGAAATCGTTCAAGCAATTTTCTAGTTTTTGTCGGTAGACGGGCATGTATTTTGTTTTTTACTTTGTTAGAATCGTTATTACCTAAAATGTCGAGAAATGCCAAAAAAGTGAAGGTAAGGTAAGGTAAGTAGTTGTAATACTTTTTCAGACCGAAGTATTATTAGATTATACACCAAGGTAGAGAAGTTCATGTTTTTCTTCCGAAGTGTGTTTGGAGTCCAAGGGCGAAGCTACATATCACTGAGGAAGATACATGCTCTCTCCCGAGCTGTCTGTACAATTTTTTCCACGACCACAATCTAGTTATGATATTAAAAACTAAATTTAATAATTTAAAAAGAACGAAAATCATAAATGTCAATTGTTACACTCGTGACTTAGGATTTTGATTAGAATGTTGACTTAGATGTTGACAAAATATTCTTTCATCCTATGAATTCACACATCGTAATATCTAAAAATTTAATACAAAAAATCGCAAAGAAATGCAATTTCCAATATGTAATCTTAGATGAAAGATTCAACTTAAGTAAATATGAAAAATGAAGAAGTTTCAATTTTGAAATTATCTGAACATCAAAATTAAAATATTGTTACGTTTTTCCAACCTTAATTCGAATTGGCCTAACTCACAATTCGATAAACGCAATTCCCAAATCTCCTTAGAGTTCGATCACTGATTAGTAAGCACAAACACTAGGTTTTATTAAGTATTCAACACTTTAATTGTTTCACAACAACAGGAAAACAATACAGCAAACAATATTCCTAACTCGAATATTCTTTCAACAGCTTCAGAAACTCCAACGGTTGATTATAGAAATTTCCAGTAATACAACGTGTAAAATAATACACAAATTATTTCTACTTAATGACACTTATAACTTTATTACACTTATAACTTTACACAAAAACTAATTTAAAAATCACTTTTATAATTTTAACTTCACTATGGCAGGTTTAAAATAAAACTAATTCTGTCTTGCAAGACATCCCTCTTTATATACGATTTTGCATTATCTAGATCATTCGAGGTCACTTTTTACAAACCTTGAGAAAATAGTAGAATATTCGATTAATTTACGTTATTTGTACGTACATATTATTTTACGTTTAATTTGTACGTTACGTACAACAACACTATTCATTTCATTAATTTGTTGTAGTATCTTGTTGATTTGATTTAGAAGTGACCGTAATCGTCTAGATTTTTCTGTAGTCGTCTAGATTTTTCTGTAATCGTAACAATATGTTTCGTCATCGCCGCTTTGGTTAAGTTGTGTAAGACACACGGGATTTGAACATGTGTCTCTGATGAATGTGAGTTCGAATCCTGACACGAAACACAAAAAAATTTTCTAAAGGGATTATAGAGAAAATGAAAAGTTATTTCAAATTGCAAAATTCAAGTGATTTCCAATATGTACTTAAGCTTATTTGTTCACAAAAAAAACCCATCCGAAATTAAAAATTCCCCTAAAGTTGTCTATATCTCCTAACCAAAAATACGACAACATATTGACTTTACGTCAGATATTAAGTTTCGCATTGATTGACAACAATCAATAATGACTTTACACTCGTGACTTTGGATGTTAATTAGAATGTTGACTTAGATGTTGACGAAATATTCTCTCATCCTATGAATTCACACATCGTAATATCTAGAAATTTAATACAAAAAATCCCCAAGAAATAAATGTTAATGTTCATCTTAGTCTGCGGTTTTTACACAAACTCGTTTGAATTTACCTTAAAAAATTTCTGTTTCCATGAAAACTCCCATTGTTGTCATGGTTTGTTATTTTTTACTCCCTACGGAGCAAAAGATGCAATCCGCTCTCGCAAATAAGATAGCAGAATTGAACTTTATATACAACTCGTGCAAAAATTATTTATTATTTTTTACTTCTCACGAGGCATGACAGCATGAGCACTTCATGCCGTTTCCGTCACAACATACGAATCGGTTTTACTACTAAGGTTACTACTAAGACTACAGAAATTTGTTAGAAAAAAAATTGAGTGACCACTATTTAAAAAGAATCACATAATATTTGTATTTGAGAGGTCTGCAATAAAGATACCTTGGATGATGGAAATAAACACAAAACCCTTTAGTTGAACTCCAGAAATCTGAATTTTCATAGTCGGGTACCTACAGTCTAATTCTTGCATAACTTTTGTAAAAACGCATAATCAAAAAACGTTTTTATAGCTCAACACATCTCTTCTAATTACGAGTTTATCTCAGTTTTTCTTAAATATTCCCATATTGTGTTTATGTTCTTGTCAAGTCTAACGTTTGTCGTAGTTTTGTTCGTTTAAATTTCTTCGCTAAATAAGGATAGAAATCTCAATTGATATTGTTCGTTCAGTGGAACAAAAAAATTTAAAATATAATTTAAAAGTTTCCATTATTTTTATATTTTTTTTCTAAGAAACATTTCTTTCTTTAGGAGGATGAATTTTCTCTTGAGAGTTGTATTTCGTTTTTACAAATCAATGGTTTTTAGATAGACGTTTTTCCGTTTGATTATATATAAATATAAATTTAGGATTTTAAAATCTTCAAGAGTATATGTGTTGGATTAAAAATAAAGTTTGATGTTCAATCTTGAAAACTCGTGCCAAAATTATATGTTTATCTATATCCTGATGAACATATATCAGATTTGATTTTAAATCTTTTTCTTGATATTAATCGATAGAATGGAATTGTTTTAGTTGAAGCTAATATTGTTCAATTGTTATATGAACATTAATTTCATTACAAGTACGTACTTAAACCCAGTCCAGCTATGTTTGTCAATGTCAATGTCACTATCAAAAATATTTTAATTACTAATTTAAATCAAAATGCGTAATCAATAGTAAATACCTAATGTTAAATTCATTTATATATTGGTTACTAGGGTTTGCATAGGTTCTACTGGCTCAGAGCTCGTTTTTGTTATAAAAAAGAAGTTTGATGACGACGGTCATGAAACTTTGCCAGGTAAATTATGTTTTTATAACAAAAAAATATTGCGACGCTGATGCATAGGCTGACTTCACCTTTCCACTTCACCTGGAAACATAGTGTTCTGGATATATAGTGAGCTAATATCCATAAAATACTTTAACTAATGGCTAACCAAAGTTTAAGATTTCACGGAGTTCCAATTATCACAATATTAAACAAAACAGTAGCATCCCAACAAACGAGAAAAGACAAAAAAAACTTTTAACTGGAAGTGACAAACCGGAAGCTTGGATGCAGAACTGATTTGAACGGTTATGTACTAAACGGCGTACTAAACGGTTATGTAGCAAGTTTCATGCATATCAATTATTAGATACAGATGTTATAAAGCTTTCAAAAACGCAGGTGCTCGGGGAACCGCCCCCCCTTCCCCTTTGATCAATATCGCTCAAAAACTAATCAGCTCCTTGCCATACATATTTGCATCTTTTCCGTAGTCTCATCAAAATCCATTCACGAACAAATGTTATGCTCCCAACAATCATTAAAAACATAGTGAAAAAACCACCTGTTGGATGGTGGACTCCCCAGTTCTCTGTCCCACATACCCCAAAAGCCAATGAAACCTTTCTCATGTTAATGAGAAAATTATAGGCTACAGTACAAATAAAAACCTGAAAAAAAACTTTTGAAGCCGGGAGCGACCAACCAGAAGTTAAAATGCATAACTGTAACAAATCATACTTAAAGCATATCTACCAAGTTTAATCAAAATCAATTATAAGAAACTGATATTATTGAAGTTTGAAATAAACAGATGCTCGGGAGGACTCCCATCACTTATCCCAATATCGTCCAAAAATTAATCAGTTCTTTATTATTCAAATCTTCATTTTTTTTAAAGTGTCATCAAAATTGATTAATGAATGAAGTCTGTTTGTGCCAAACAAACTTTAAAAACAAAGTGTGAAAAGTCAGTAGTTGTATGGTAGACAATAAAGATACTGGGAAAAATTCAAAAAATTACAAAAAACAATTTTTAACGGAAGTTAAAAACCGGGGGTTGGGATGCAAAACTGTTTTGAATCGTTCTAAATGTTTATGGACCAAGTTTCATCCAATTCGATTATCAGGTACATATGTTATTGAGCTTTCAAAAAAACAGGTGCATCGGGGACCCCGTACCACTTTGTTCACTATCGCTCAAAAACTATTTAGTTCCTTGCCATACATATTTACATCTTTTTCCAAAGTATCATCAATATTCATTCACGAACGAATGTTTGATGCTCCCAACAAACATTGAAAAAGTTGTGACACAATAAACAGGTGTTAGGGAGTCCCTTCACCATTTATCCCAATATTGTCCAAAAACTAATCAATTCTTGGTCATTTAAGCCTCCATATTTTCTCAACGTCTCCATATTTTCTCAACGTATCTCTACCGAAGTCTGTATGTTCCCAACCAACTTTAAAAACCAAGTGTGAAAAGGCAGCAGTTGTATGGTAGACCCCCGCCACCTTGATCAATGTGTCCCAAAAGATGATAATTATCTTCTCACCCTAATTGAAACCTTTTTCATATGTTTCATCATAATCACTTCATTATTGTAGGCTGTAGTAGACATAAAGACACTGAAAAAACTTCCAAAAATAACAAAAAAAATGTTTACCGGAAGTTAAAAACCGGAAGTTGGGATGCAGAACTGTTGTGAACCGTACTAAATGTATATGTTCCAAGTTTCATCCAATTAGATTATCAGGTACAGATGTTATTGACCTTTAAAAAAACATTTGCTCCGGGGACCCCACACCGATTTGTTCACTATCGCTCAAAAACTAATCAGTTCCTTGTCATGTATATTTGTATCTTTTACCAAAGTGTCATCAAAATTCATTCACGAACTAATGTTTTATGCTCCCAACAAACCTTAAAAACATTGGGTAGAAAAGCACCTGTTGTATGGTGGACCCCCAACCCTTTATCCAATGTACTACAAAAGCTGATAAAATCTTTCTCATGTTACTTGAAAGCTTTTATAAACGTTTCATGAAAATCGATCGATAATTGTAGGCTACAGTAGGGATAAACACTTGAAAAAACACCACACGTCACACTTCACATGTCACACGTCACACGTCACATGTCACATGTCACACGTCATATGACACACGTCACACGTTGCAGGTCACACGTCACACGTCACCGTCACACCACATATCACCGTCACAAATCACACGTTACATGTCACACGTAACACGTTACAAGGTCACACGTAATACATCACACGTGATACGGAATACTAGATTTGAACAAAGTCCTATACCTTTTTTTCCCAATTTCTATTTCACGACGTATTGACTGGGCTAAAGAAAATGAAGTAAAGCTAAACATAAACGATGTTATTTTGAATATCTTGTTATTTAATCCGTTAATTGTTATTAAATTTTGTTTTTTGAGCAAACTCACCTGTTAAAATTATATATTTGATCAAAAAATTATAATTTGTAAAATTAGATTAATTAGGTATGGTGAAATTATATTGTGTGATTTAATTAAAAGAAAGAGTAACTATTGTAATGCTAGTGTAAATTACTTGCTCAAAATGTATTGGAATATTTTTATTTTATTAATATAATAGAACAACTGAGCAACGTTCATCTAGTAATTTACATATCATATTTATAGCACATTTTTGGTTAGTCCCATTTACATTATTTTATTAAGCTCGCTTTTGATTATAAGATCAAATCCAAAGGCTAGCAACGAGCACATCCATTAGCTGGCGTATTTCAATATTTTCATATACGCAAATACGCGTGGTGTGTTTAATTGCATATTTTTTTATTTCATCTTTCACGAACTCTATTTTTAGGTCCCTATGGAAGTCTTCGTCTTTGATGTACCACAGATTAACAATGCAACGCAGGACTTTGTTTTGGAACGACTGGATAATTTTCGCGTTCGATCTTTTAGTACTATAGCTGGATACCGAACGTTTCACGTTCCACTGGTTTCAGTTTTTGACGATACAGAAGCAGATTGTTTTAAATGGATAGTACTGAGTTTCTTCCAAGTAACCAGTACATCTTTCTAAATATCAAATTCAGTTCTTCTTTTTTCTTTTTAACATTTTTTTTTCATCTCAGTTTAGCATCCAGCGTCGCAACTAGATATTTTGCTGTGTTTTCATAAGCAACTTGTGTCGAGTTGATTTTAAGAGGTATTTGGCTTACTTTTTTGTTAGTGAAGTTAACATGATAGTGAAATATTTGAATATTAAAATAGTTTTCAAATTGATTTTTTTAAGAGAAAATTAATTAAAATTAAAATGGGATACATTTTCGATTAGAAACATTTGAAAATTAAAATCATTTATTTGTATGACATGGAATATGGTTCTATCCAGCTTCAGCTACTCTCAACATATAGAAACAGTTGGCAAATATCAGGACGTTGCAGAATGTTAAATGTCGTTCTTTAACAAAAATTGTAATAACTAGGGTAATTTATTCTGAGAAAGTTTTAGTGTGAATACGGGTTCCACCACTTCTAAATCATAGAGCCAGTAGGAAAATATCTGGTAATTGCAGATTACATGTTGTTGTTGTTTTACAAAAATTTGTAAACGTTGAACAAAAGTATTATTTCTAAACGAAAAAGGATTGTGAGCGAGTTTTGAATCCAATCCTTCGGTCAATGATGACTGGTAAGTACAGTTGGAAAATGTGTGCTTGAAAATGTCATTTTTCAAAACAAATAAATACATTTTAAAAATAAGCATTTACACTAAACGGAGAAGTTTTCTGGACTAATTTGGGCCGGAAAGGGCTGGAAAATAACAGGTTGTTCTTGATAGTTATAATTGTCTAAAAGGAGCATTTACGGTTAA
>CAVNZG010000211.1:0-30269 GCA_963693315.1 Diogma glabrata
TGTCTTAAGAACGAACCGCATTAATTGTCGCCATTACAAAATCAATAATAAATTAAATTTATTTCTTAGGTTTCGTTTAATTTAAATCAACCGTTAAAATTGGTTTTAGTTTATTTTTCAAATAAATAAATATTAAAACTAATGTTATTTTAATGGGCAAGACAATTAATTCGAAAAGCAAAAACAAAAAGTAAATAATTTCTGAAGACAAATATTTTTGATAAAAAAAAATCGTGTTTTCGATATATTCATTTGAAAAACATATTTATTCATTTGATAAAAAATTTGAATATAGGCGCCATTTGACAGAAAATTCCAAATAATATTTGCATTTGCATAAATAATATTTATGTTTAAACCAATTAATAATTAGATAAGTTTGTTTTTCGATTTTATAAGATCAATCGAATAAAATGTATATTTTAGTGTGGGAAAGTTTTGTTGATTTTAACGGATTGGTATCTTAAGTGAAATCAAACATCAAATGATATTGTAAATTTGATTGACTTTAAAGATAAATTTATGTTTGAAAAAATATTTGAGGATACCACTTGTTTCAAATTAGTTGAGTTATTGCTACAAACCTACTCTAAATGTAAAATTAGATAAAAATAGTATTCAGACAGGCGGATGTTAAGAAAAATCATGAAAACAACAACATAATTATATTTGTTTACGAGTAAGCCGTAAAATGCACTTTTACGATTCAAAAATTGTGCGTAGAGCAGGCTTTTTTTTCCTCTTGAAATAAGAATGTCTAAAATCGAAATAACAATGCCTAAAATTACTATTTTATGCCCTAAAGTGTAAATATTTTTGACAACATCTGTGGCGATTGACCGAACGATCGAAATGGTGAATGCGCCTTTAATTAAATATTGTAGTTCACCATCTTGATTTTCATGTACTTTACTTGTGGTTTGACGCGTTACTAACCACAACGTCAGATTCTTTTCGTAAAAAATAATGTGGCTTTTCGATATTGTATATTAACATTTTTTTCTTCATTAATAAATTTTATCAAACTCTACCTCTTTTGCATATAAAGTTCACATTAACAAACTGTTTTAAAATAACTGTCAATTTGAAAAATGAAAGATTCTCCAATGATTAGTTTGTACTGTTTGGCACTTCATATTTAGAGGTTAAATTTAAAAAGAATGTTTGTGCATGGGTAAATTTGAGTGTTATTTATAAATTGTGACAAACTTTCTTGCATAATAATAATTAGATGCAGCTATTAAATTAATGTAATGGAAATAAAAATATATAATTTGTTATAAAGTCAGAAACAGCTCGAAGTTTTCAATGAAATTAAATTGGCTTATTTGTTAAATATAATTGTCAAAACCTATGGATCAGAATTACTTCGTTACAATTTAATTACAATTTAATTTTAACATTCAAAGAAAAATACCATGGAAATTTAGAGGAAATACTATATTTAGAAAATGTTGAACAGGTTGCTGTAATACACCATCAAGACACTACGTCAGCAATGCTATTGAACAACGCCACTAGCAGCAAGCAGCCACCAATCAACATTTACATAACCAAACATCAAACGAATCCAAAAGAAGAATATACATTATGGCTATGAAATGTTTATGATATGTTTTGTGAAACTTTATTTTGAGAAAATTGTTTAATCTAAGCATTTTTGTTTGTTTGTAATTTTATATGAAATTAAAATTAAAAAATTGGTTGCTAAAGAAATTTAGAAAAAAAATTAATAAAATATTACGTGAATTTAACAATTTTTCTCAAAAAAAATTTTACAAGAAATATGAATACTAAGCACTACTATAGGATATATCAAATAAAACTGAAAAGTAGAATAATTTGAACAATTCAATATAGAAAAATATGGAGGGGCTGAAATCTCACAGTCCTGAGATATCAAGACTTCGGTCTGGGTAAAGGATTTCAATATAGTTTTCGGAAAAAAACTTTCACGAGGACATGGTTTTTAGTTTTGGGCAGCGATGTATATCAAACATAACTCTTTGTTAAAGTACAAGTATTTTTTATATCTGTTTAAAAACTTATTACAAAACTAACACGAAATATCAATACGTTGCCGGCAAATTATAATCAAAATTCCAAAACTTTTGTTAAATTAAATAAAATCAAACTTTTTCAGAATTCCAAAAATAGAATGAACTCAACTAGAATGAAATGAAATATTTAAAATTTTATAAATTCCGATATTCCAAAAATTCTTAAAAATTCAAACTTTTCCAAAATTTTAAAACTATTGCAAAAATTATTAAAAAATCAAAAATTCAAACTTTTTTCAAAATTATAATAAAATCAAAAATTAAAAATTTTTCAAAATTATAATAATATTCCAAAAATTCTTACAAAATCAAAAAATGAAACTTTTTTCAAAATTCTAAATATATATATATATATATATATATATATATATATATATAAATATATATATATATATATATATATATATATATATATATATATATATATATATTATATATATATATATATATATATATATATATATATATATATATATATATATATATATATAAAATTCAAAGATTCTGATTTTTTTTTAAATTCTTAAAATATTGCAAAAATTATAACAAAAACAAAAATTGAAACCTTTTTCAAAATTTCAAAAATTAGAATGAAATCAAATATTGAAACTTTTTCTAAATTCCAATAATAATCCAAAAATTATTAAAAATTAAAACTTTTTTTCAAAATTCTAAAAATATTGCAAAATCAAAAATTGAAAATTTTTTCAAAATTCCAAAATTATAATAAAATCAAAAATTAAAAATTTTTCAATATTCTAAAAATATTCCAAAAATTCTTACGAAATCAAAAATTAAAACTTTTTCCGAAATTCTAAAAATAATGCAAAAATTATTACAAAATCAAAAATACAAACTTTTTCAAAATTCCAAAATATTTCAAAAACTATTACAAATTCAAAAATTTCCATGTTCAATTTCATTTTCCATTACATTACGTCATAAAACAGCTACATTTTTTTTTCCAAAAAATTGGCTAAAAAATATATGAAATCATTTTTTGACACACTTGAAAACATTTTTTTGACAAACTTATAATGGCATAATTCTCAATAATAATAATAAAATCTCATTTCAAACAAACAATTAATTTTATTTTTATTCCAAAAAATTAGGTAAAAAAATAAATAAAAATCTTTCTTTTGACACACTTGACAACATTTTTTTGACAAACTTATAATGCAATAATCTAGTTTTTGATCTCACATACCAATCCCGACCATCAATATTTCTCCAAATTTAATGTTCCTACTCGTAATCACTTAAAATGAACGTTTTTTTAAGCCAAAAATATGAAAATTTGCTATACACACATAATGATTTTTTTGACACACTTTTGGTACACTTATCAAACACAGTGTCCTTTCGGACCTGTCCCTTGAGTATAACTATTTTTAGAAAATAAAATTTTTGAAATCCCTCCAGCGGTTTTCCCTGCAGCGTAGGTAATGACGGCGGACGGCCGGCCGGCCGGCCGGCAGACAGACATACATTTTTTTTTGCTGTTTTAGAATCAGGAGGTCCTAAAACGTCGAGAAATGTCAAAAAAGACGGGGTAAGAATTTCACTTTGAGCTCATGAATGTAATACTTAGGTCTTTCAGACCGAAGTAATATAGAGGGGCTGAAATCTCACAGCTCTGAGATATCAAGACTTCGGTCTGGGTTAAGGATTTTGATAAAGTTTTCGGCAAAAAACTTTTACGAGGACATAGTTTTTAGTTTTGGGCAGCGATGTATATCAAACATAACTTTCAGTTAAAGTACATGTATTTTTTATCGCTGTTTAGATATGTATTACAAAACTAACACGAAACATCAATACGTTGTCGGAAAATTATAACAGATCATAAATTAACATAATTTAGTAGAAAGATTATACAATCAAAAAACTCTTCAAAAATTCTCAATTTAGCGTTTCGAGAAAATATTTCAAAATCAGTTATAGAAGAATTTCTTTCAAAATTCCAAAAATATTGCAAAAATTAGATAAAATCAAAAATTCAAATTTTTTCAAACAAAATTCTAAAAATATTTCAAAAATTATTACAAAATCAAAGATTAAAACTTTTTTCAAAATTTCTAAAAATATTGCAAAAATTATAACCAAATCAAAAAATTGTAACTTTTACCAAAATTATAAAATCATAATAAAATCAAAAATTTAAAAGTTTTCGAAATTCTAATAATATTCCAAAATTCTTACAAAATCAAAATTGAAACTCTTTCCAAAACTCCAGAAATATTGCAAAAATTATAACAATATCAAATATTGAAACTTTTTCCAAAATTATAATAAAATCAAAAATTTAAAATTTTTCAAAATTCCAAAAATATTCCAAAAATTCTTACAAAATCCAAAATTGAATCTTTTTTCAAAATTCCAAATACTTGTATAAAATTCAAAATTTTTTTTTCAAAATTCTAAAAATATTCCAAAAATTAGAATAAAATCAAATATTTAAAATTTTTCTAAATTCTAATAATATTCCAAAAATTTATATTTTAATCGTTAAACCATATACTAAACCATATACATTAAACCATATACATATTACCTAGTAATAATTTAAACAACTTTATCTTATTAATTTGAAAAAATTCTTCGTTGGAGTGACGTGAATAATCCATAGTATCAAAATCTTTACGTTTTTTCTGCATACACCTTATATTATTCACAAGAATCCACAGTTGATGATCTCACAGAGATTGAAGCTTTAGTAGTATAATAATAAATGATATATAGGATTTCAATTCCAAAATAAACCATTTAAAGTTCAATCGAAACTTTCCCTAAAATAGAATAAACTTTATCCAATTCAAATAAAACATTTTCAAAAATAAAGTAAACATTTTCAATTGCAAATAAAACTTTTATTGAAATCAAATAAAACTTTTCCCAATTCAAAAAAAACTTTTAAAAACAAAAAAAAACTTTTCCAAATTCAAAAAAAACATTTAAATAAACAATTTAACGGCGAAATTCTGCATTAATAACCTGTTTTCGTAATATATTGAATGTAGTGAAAGAGTTTTGTTAGTCAACAATAGTTGATTTATATAATAATATATATATATTGGGGATTCTCTGTCAACTCAGCCACCCCCCTCTGTCCAAAAATTGGGGCAACCTATAAAATTCCAGTTAGGCTCATTTTTTAGCTATAACCTTATAATATAATTGTAGCCATAGCCTTTTTGGAAAATGAGCCCACGCCACGAGATGGCGAGGGAAATAGTTACAAAAAAGAGAAAACTTTTTCCTCGCCATCGCGTTTGAACTTATATAAAATTGTTTTGGCCGTATTAATATTCAAATCCGCAATACCAGCAGCTTCTTTAATTGTTTTGCCTTCTTCATATTGTTTGATAAAACTTTCTTTTTGATGAGAAGAAATATTTGAATAGGGACCACGTTCCCTCCGTTACCATCCTCGCTGGAGCTGTTCACGTCTACACCACTCATTTTAATATTTTAGTTAATAAATAGTTACCAACATGTTAACTACAACAGAAAATGGTTTCTATTAAATTGGCTTTTACAAGTATGACATCAAAAAAAACATTCTTTCATATTGAGGAGGGTGGTTGACTTGCAGCCTCCATACTGGTCCGCCATTTATAATTTTCCAAAAAGGCTATGGCTAAAATTGAACTAGAAGGTTATAGCTAAAAAATGAGCCTAACTGGAATTTTATAGGTTGCTCCAATTTTTGGACAGAGGAGGGTGGCCGAGTTGACAGAGAATCCCCAATATATATATTATTATATAAATCAACTATTGTTGACTAACAAAACTCTTTCACTACATTCAATATTATTTTTCTTATTTATTTTATTAATTAAATTTTTATTGTTAACACAAAATAAATTATAAATATTAAATAAACTAGATTCCTAATATACAACTTATTGATTGTGTAATCAAAACAGATCTGATTAATTAATTTCTCACAAATATTAAAATAACATTATTAATATTTATATAAAACAAAGAAATTAGTATAGTAGAAAAGTATGTATAATCGTATCATTTCATTTTCCTTCTCTACCACACACACATATATTCATATGTTATTAGAATTTGTATTATTTTAAATAATATTGGCAAATGGCAGAGGTGTAGAACCAAGGGTCCTACAGGACTCCCTCCCTTTGAGAAAAAAAAATGTGTTATATCGAAAGAAAAGAAGATAATGAGATAAGGACAACAAAACATAAATTGAATTCCTCCGAGGAAAGACTCCAATCGAAACAAAATGTAACTGACTAATTGTTTTATCACTGAAACTAAGTGAATTAGTACTGTGAATTTTTCGGGTTTGTAGTCAAAACTGCTAAAATGAACTTTAAAGCGTTCATAGATCTAGCCAGCTGAGTAACTGAAGCTAGAGTGTATTTGACTATAATCTTCACATTGAGAAGTTGTCGAGGCGTGTGATATGGACTTTAAGGCGTCCATAGAATTAGCCAGCGGTATTGCTGTAGCTACGGCACGTGTGACAAAAGAAATCATTGATAATTATGATCCTCCCAAGTGAGTCTGGTAAGTGGATCAATGCTTAAAAAGGCCAAGTGAGTCTGGGTTAGTGAATGATTGGATGAAGAAGACCAAGTGAGTCTAGCAATATGTTATGGACAATTTGTCTAACTTGGAATAAAATATTCCGACAAATTGTTGAATAGTAGGGAAAATTCAATGATGTGACAGCATCAGTCAGTTAAGTTTAAAAAATTTTTGTTGGATGCTATTGTTGGTATTTACATAATTTTCATCAAACACCATCAAATATACAGCTGTGTGAAATTAATCAGATGAAAATGGCGAAAAATACTATTGATGTTTGTGTTTTTCCGTTGAGGAATAACACCATCAAAATTAATATTAGGATTTGGTCTGGAGTTTTAGAAAAACAATGCATAACATGGTTTGTTCGAGCCATAGTTCGATGTTGGCCAGAAATGAATTGTCCCATCTATGGGTACTAACTATGGTAAAGATAGTACGATTACTTAGCTCGGAGGAAACATTTTGGATTTTTTTTAAATCGCTTCTCTTATTACTCTAACAAAAGTATACATATATATGAGCAATTTCACGAAGATTCAACATCGTTTTGACTTGACCCCTTTTAATTTTGATTATTTTTTGTTTATAGATAGTCTTTGATAAATAAAAAATACAAGTTCTCTTAGAATTTTTTTTTTCGACCAGGGGTCTTCACAGAGTGCCCCTCAATTTTTGTCATTTTGTGATGTGAGTGCATTTTGACGAGCGATTGTAGAAAAACTACTCAATCGATTTTCATAAATGATATGTCGTTGAATAGGTATTAGAACAAAGTTTTTAAAAATGTACACTGTTAATTTTTTGAAATAATTTTTAACGGTGTAACATAAGAAAAAAATGGTGTAATTGAAAAAAAGATGGCACTAATTTTTTTTTTTTTTTTTTTTTAAACTAAATTGAAGCTTATTTTATATCTAACAACTTGAGAAAGTTTAGGACTAGCATCATTTTTTGTTTTAGAGATAAAATTTGTTGTGCATATGACTGTCGGGAATCAGTTTTTTTTGTTCTGAAGAAAAAATATAAAAATGGCGATTTTTAGATTCAGATTCTTTTTTATGTTAAATATCAAATATTTTATTATTAAATGAACTTTTTAAAAAGCAATTTCATTCAAGTTCAGCAACATTTTGACTCGACCCTTTTTAATTTGGTCTATTTTGGTCTATATTCGGTTTATAGATAGCCTTTGATAAATGAAAAATACGGCTTCAAGTAGAATTTTTTTAAATATAGACCAAAATAGACCAAATTAAAAAGGGTCGAGTCAAAATGTCGCAAAATTTTGCTGAACTTGACTGAAATTGCTTTTTAAAAAGTTCATTTAATAATAAAATATTTGATATTTAACATAAAAAAAAATCTGAATCTAAAAATCGCCATTTTTATATTTTTTCTTCAGAACAAAAAAAACTGATTCCCGACAGTCATATGCACAACGAATTTTATCTCTAAAACAAAAAATATAGCTAGTCCTAAACTTTCTCAAGTTGTTAGATATAAAATAAGCTTCAATTTAGTTTAAAAAAAAAAAAAAAAAAAAGTTAGTGCCATCTTTTTTTCAATTACACCATTTTTTTCTTATGTTACACCGTTAAAAATTATTTCAAAAAATTAACAGTGTACATTTTTAAAAATTTTGTTCTAATACCTATTCAACGACATATCATTTATGAAAATCGATTGAGTAGTTTTTCTACAATCGCTCGTCAAAATGCACTCACATCACAAAATGACAAAAATTGAGGGGCACCCTGTGAAGAACCCTGGTCGAAAAAAAAAATTCTAAGAGAACTTGTATTTTTTATTTATCAAAGACTATCTATAAACAAAAAATAATCAAAATTAAAAGGGGTCAAGTCAAAACGATGTTGAATCTTCGTGAAATTGCTCATATACATCATTCTCTCAATCCGAATTATATTGCTAATTAGAAAATATATCTTTAGTTGATAACAAAAACAAATTATATTTCAAACAAAAAAAATCTTTTTTGGTTTAGAGAAAAAATAGACCAGGGCCAAACCGTTATAAATATCGAAATAGACGAACAATTCTTAGCAGTATACGAATGGTCGGAAAATGGAGTCGCAAATCGCAAAAAACTAATACAAACCCCTAAAAACGTATATATTACAACCCCCACCCCTTTCCGGGACTTTTACTCAGTTTGGTCGATTTTTCCTTAATTACTTAGACCCTTAACTACATTTTCCGACCATTCGTATACTGCTAAGAATTTTTTTTCCTTTAACAAGATTGGCCCTGGTCTAAAAATAAACACAAATTTTTTATTTAAGTTAAATTTTATCGATTGTGTGCTTGTGGCAATATAATTTAAATGAAGGGAAAAAAATAGTAGATTCTTGTATGAGCTTAGAATGAAGGCAATTCTTCACGAGGATGAAGTTTCCCGAAACGAGCGTAGCGAAGGGAGGGAATCATTCGAGTGAAGAATTGCCATCATCCTAAGCGAATACAAGATGCTATTTTATCCACGACTGTAAAATATTTCGTTTAATTTTCAGTTTACATGCAAAATTTGTATCGGTATATTGAAATAAAAACTTTTGTTAAATTATTTTCGTCATGTATCTATTCCATAGTTCATAAATATTTTGTGATAAAATAAGAGATTCCCAGGGTCAGGGTTGCCGTATTTTTTTTTATTAAAGTCCATTCCTTACTTAAAAATCACATGAAGAATTGTATATTTTCCCACAAGAGATGAAAACATTGTTTTTTTCGTGAGTAAACATTTGTTCACGAGACGCGCTAGCGTCGAGTGAGACATGTTTACGAACGAAAAACGTTTTTATCTCGCGTAGGAAATGCAATTTTTTCTATGATAGTAATATATGATCGATATTAGCTATAAATTATAAAGCTAGAAATCGACAACAAAACATTAAAAATGCATATTCTATTTTTTCATGGTTACGTTGTTTAAAATACTTTTGTAAAATTATATGAAGAACCATAGCAACTATAATTTGTTATTCTTTTTCACTAGTGAGCCTACTTTTCGCATAGAAAAAGGACTATTTTGTACATTAATTAAAGTAAATTGTGCTTATGAAAGTTGACATAAATGTTAGAAAAAGTTTAAGTTATAAAAAGAAATAGTATATTATTGAATTAGGAGCTAAAGTCGTACTTTTTGTGTTGAGTCTATAGTTTGGCGGCCGACCGTAGGGAGGCCGACAATTATAGACGAAACACAAAAAGTCACTTTAGCTCCGAATTCAATACACTATTTTTTCGGCAAACGTTTAAATTTGTTTAAAAATATGAAATTAATGCATCAAATTTTTTAAAAATATGTTTTAGGTAATAAATTTTCTGAAATTAATTTTTTTTTATTTTTATTCATTAAAATGAACTGAAATGCATTCTGTTTTGAACAAATTAATAATATCATTTTATTTTACTTTACTGCCGCCGTAAAAATATGAAAATTACTTTACAGCCGCCGTAAAAATATGAAAATTACTTTACAGCCGCCGTAAAAATATGGAAGTTACTTTATAGCCGCCGGCAGAAAAAGTAAAAATGACGTCACTTTTGCAGCCGCCGGCTAAAAAGTAAGACTTTAGCTACTCCCCAGCGGCAGTAAAGTTAAACTTTACAGCCGTTAGCCGAAAAAAGATGTTATTTTGTTTTATTTATTTTTCATTTATAAAAAACACATATAGTTTTATATAACTTCGCATTTTTATATATCGTTTCACAATTGAACGGTTTTATTTTTATTTTAACATTTTTCAACTATCATAACTTAAATTCATAATTTTCCACAAATAAGCTTTTAATCAATGTTTTTACAATACAAAGAGGTAACAATATCCTCGAAAGATAAATAATAACTTTATCTTTCGAGGATATTGTTACCTCTTTGTATTGTAAAAACATTGATAAAAAAGCTATTTGTTGAAAATTAGGAATTTAAGTTATGATAATTGAAAAATGTTAAAATAAAAATAAAACCGTTCAATTGTGAAACCATATATACAAATGTGAAATTATATAAAACGATATGTGTTTTTAGGGTTCCGTTTTTTATACGGAACACTATTGATGAGAGTACAACGTGTTTTTCACATTATTTCGATTATCTCGTGAACCATTAATCCGATGAACTTAAAATTTGAGGTGCTTATAAAACTAACCTATCCACACAAGATGGCGGGTTAAAAAATAAATAAAGTTGTGTTCGTTTGTTTTAAGGAGGTACGATGTAAAGCCTTTGAAAACATACGTTTTTTTAGCGAGACTAGTAGGGTATCATATGAAAGGGCTTCATTTCAGCATTATTTAAAAATATATTTTGGAATTTTACACCTCACCATTTTTTGTATAATTTTGAAAAATGACGTTTTCGGGATGTTTTATTGCCCCGAATAACTCCGACCCTACTTCATCGAAAATCTTGAAATATATTTGGAATGATAGAAAATTGAGAAGGTTTTTAATGAAAAATATAGAAAAGTGGCAGACACTCATAACTATATTTATTAAAGGGGTGCGAATGTTAAGGGGTAAAAACATCATTTAAAACCAGGTCATGTGGGGTGTCATTTGATAGAGCACTTGATTTTAGAAATATTGTCAGTTTTTTTAGAATTTTGCAATGCATAGTTTTTGAATTATTATCACTAAAGTGACACAAAAAGTTGGTCCCCCCCCTCGCATTTCGAGCCTAATAAACAGAAAAAATTGAAAAAATTCACAGAGACAGGAAGTTTGATAAACTCTGAACGAAAAATACAGCGAACCCTCAAATAATTATATTTTTGTGTTTTTAAGGGATTGGGGTGGGGAAGGGTGAAAAAAAACTTTTTTGACCCAAGCGAGTGGGGTGTCATTTGAAAGAGGACCGAATTTCAGACACTTTGCAATTTTTTTTAGAATTTTGTGGTACACAGTTTTTGAGTTATTCTAAGAAATGTGCACATTCCAGACCGTTCCCCCCCTCTACGTTTCGACACTGATTGACAGAAAAAATTGAAAAAATTCATAGAGACAGGAAATTTGCTATATTTTGAACGAAAATTATAGCGAACTCTCAAATAATTATATTTCTGTGTGTTTAGGGGAAGGGTGTAAGGAGGGTAAAAAAAAACTTTTTTTGACCCAAGCGAGTGGGTATCATTTGAAAGAGCACCAAATTTCCAAAACATTGCAATTATTTTTAGAATTTTCTGGTACACCGTTTTTGAGTTATTCTAAAAATGTGCACATTCCAGACGGTTCCCCCCCCCCCCCCCCCCCCTACGTTTCGACACTGATTGACAGAAAAAATTTAAAAAATTCATAGAGACAGGAAATTTGCTATATTTTGAACGAAAATTATAGCGAACTCTCAAATAATTATATTTCTGTGTGTTTAGGGGAAGGGTGTAAGGAGGGTAAAAAAAAACTTTTTTTGGCCCAAGCGAGTGGGATATCATTTGAAAGAACACAAAATTTCCAAAATATTGCAATTGTTTTTAGAATTTTGCGGTACACAGTTTTTGAGTTATTCTAAAAAATGTGTAAATTCCAGACCGTTTCTCCCCCTACGTTTCGACACTGATAGACAGAAAAAATTAAAAAAATTCATAGAGACAGGAAGTTTGCTATATTTTGAACGAAAACTACAGCGAACTCTCAAATAATTATATTTCTGTGTGTTTAGGGGATGGGTGTGGGGAGGGTAAAAAAAAACTTTTTTGTAACCAAACGAGTGGGGTGTCATTTGGAAGAACACTTAATTTAAGCAACATTGCAACATTTTTTAGAATTCTGCGATGCACAGTTTTTTAGTTATTGATGAAAAAAGTGCTATTTTAAGTGTATGTATACCACCCTATATTTCGACGCTGATTTATAGAACAAATATTCCCAATTTAGATCATTGAAATACTGGTTAAATATTTCTTTAGCTAACATAAACAGCTATGGATAAGATTTAAACTCAAGTAACATTTTTGATCAATGTAGATGTGATTGACATTTACTATTGACGTTTACGATTAAACATTTATTCTGTTATGCGTCCATAGTCTGGCGATATAAAGACTTTACAACATAACTTTATGTAATTTATTTTTGATATTGTGTTCTTTTACATTCACGGAACCCTTGGCGAGCGAATTTTATTCGCACTTGTCCGACTTTTTTTATATGGAATGGCTGAAAAATAAATAAAACAAAATAACATAACAAGATACCAAAACAAAATTCTTACGCGTATTTATTGTCTACGTGAATGATCGAGGGTGACACATGAGGTGATAGTAATTTGATCGTCTACTCCAGTTGATCGATATATATATATATATATATATATATATATATATATATATATATATATATATATATATATATATATACAGAGCCGGGACAAGGCTTAATTACGCACTTGGCAATAGTAACATTTGACGCCCCACCCTCCTCTCACCTCCACAGAGTTGGTTTGTTTTAAACACTGTTTAAAACAATGTTCAAAACAAATTGGTTTTTATTCCAAAAAAACAATGTTTTAAACAAAAATTGTTTTTTTTAAATATAGCAATGTTACTTATTTTTTTTTTAATGGAACTGTTGCATAATGTGGTATTTTATCGTTTGTAATACATTTACACCTAATGCGCCATTAAAATTTTGAAAGTTTTTAAAAGGAATCACATGTCAAAACATTTGTACAATATTTGTTTGTTGGCAACCGAATACCAGATCCGCCAGCACTGGATCTGGTATTCGATTGCCGACAAAAGCAATTCGTTTAATTTCTAAATAAAAAGTGACAAATATGTGTCATTACTGTGAATCAAAAGGAACATCCTAGTTCTGAAAATAAAATTATAGATTTGGTGCGAGATTTGTAAAATTAGGTTACATATTTCATCTCATTGTTGATTGACTTGACGTAATGTTTTCCATTATATTAATTTTTCAATAAAATTTTTTTTAAAATTTTTTTTAAGAATTTACAATATGTGTCACATCAATACATAGATGCTTTTTAAGACGTAGGTTCCACAACTACATGCATTCTAAGATGTTGACGAACGCTGTATTCAATCTTTTGGGGATTGGACGCCCCAGTAACGACATGATTTGGATTTTTTTGGTCATTTTAGCAGCCTTGTGAATAAGAACGAAATTTGGAAACAGTTACAAATGATTTGGATTTATTTGGACTTGTGATCAGTTTTACAAAAAGAAAAAAAAATCGTAACGTTATATGCGTTTCGTTTTTATGCATTATATTTATTTTTGCGGTACGTTATTTCGTTATGGAACAACCAAATATTTTTTCTTTTTTAAGTGTTTCGGTATGGATTCGAACTCGTAACCTCATCAGTGCCAGAGTGAGCTCAAATCTATTCATTTCGCTACGAATGCGAAGATATTTTGAAGTTGAGACTTCATCATCACTCTATTTACTTAAGTTGAATTCTCAATTGTAATTAGACTCCTATTTTCCGGAAATATTTTAACATTATTTTTGGGATTAAATCTCTAGACAGCACTGTCAGCATTGAATTCATATGAGGTGTAATATTTCTATTTAATAGGCCACTTTTTAAGTCACGTGTATAGTCATTATTGATTGCTCCCAATCAATGTGAAATCTATAAGCGACACTTGGTCAATTATTTCATATATTGGCTTGCATATTAGACAACATTTTGGGGAATTTTAATTATTCGGGATTTTTGTGAGCAATTAAACTCAAGGGAAGTAATTTGAATTTTTCAATTCAAAGTTATGGCTGAAAATATCTCGTAAAAAACTCTGTTTTTCTTTTTTACGTGTTTTGGTTGGGATTCGAACTCGTTACCTCATCAGAGTGAGATCAAATCAAAAATTTACAAAATGCTTAATATTTTGCGACAAATATCAAAAAAATTTTAGAACAACCAAAATCTTTAGTTAAAGCGTGCACATACATTTAAAAAGAGCAGATATGTCGGATTTTATATAATCGATATTTGCAAAATCGTTCAAAAAACGAAATAAAATATTTACGTTATCGTTACGTTTTACGTTATTGTCACCAGATGAATTTTTAAAACGATACGAAAGTAATTATTATTAACAACGCTACTTAAGTTCGTTATTTCATTTTTACGTTACGAGTAACGTTTTGCAACACTGCTTGTAATGCAAAAACCCATTTCTACGCGTTTAGTCAGCATTTATGACATCGTTACATTAAGTTGCTGTGTAACTATATCCAAATGCACTTTTTAATGAAAATTTCATTGTTTTAGAAAACAAAGAAAATGAATCGGCATCGCTTTCGTCGAGGAAATTTGCCACTAAAATTTTCCACATTTTATAAATTATGTACCAAATTAACTCTGTTCTGTGCAACATTTTCTATAATTGATTTTTGTGAAAAATTATCTGACGCTAAGCGAGTGACCACTGCCCCTTGTTTAGATTCCAATTTATTTGGACTAAAAAGTGAAATAAAGTAATTTGTATTTTGAAATCAATCTCAACGTCATTAGGAATTGAGCGCGTCTTTTATAAATTTGGCTTGGTACATAGGAAACTCCTAATCCAATTTTATGCGGACTACTAGTTTTTATTAATCAACAGTTTGAAATATGTACCTTTGAAACCGACGGTTTTGAGTTTTTTTAAATGCAAATATATATTTTAAATCGAAATAAAAATATATTGCTTTCATATTCGAAATCTTGTTGTTTTCAATCTTTTGTTAAAGATGATTATACTGTTTCACCCAACCAATATTCTTATGAGGATGATATGAATATTGTAATCCGTAACTTATAATTGTCAAAAACTCTATTTCTTTATTTAATCAAATTTTTTACATGCATCAGGTCATTCGGGACCAAGGTTAAACATAGGTCACAGATTTTTTATCATAATTAAAATTTCTGAAATTTATGTTAGCCAATAAAAACAAAAATGTCATTAGATTGAGCGATAAATTATTCTTTGGCATCTTGCATGGGACAAATATTTGGGAATATTCACGAAATGTAGAGAAGCTTAAAAAAGATTCTTAACAATCGTCGCAAAATCTTGAGAATCTTACCGAATCCCTTGAGAATTTCAAAAAATCTTGAGTGCATTTGGACATACAGAGTTTCTTCAGATAATCTAGGGAATCATGAGAATCTTGTAAATATGAAAAGAACTTTAGAAATCTTTAGAGAACCTTTAAATAATCTTACAATATTTAGGATACCTATTTTCTTTGTGATTTTCCACTCCAATTAGATATTTTAATTTAAAACAAAAAAAACGAATCTCCGTATAATATATATATTAAATACAAAAAATGTGTTCTCAATTTCTGCGCCCTTTAAATAAAACGCCCTAGGCGAGTGCATAGTTTGCCTACCCCTCGTCCCGGCTCTGTATATATATATATATATATATATATATATATATATATATATATATATATATATATATATATATATATATATATATATATATATATATATATTCCACTGGTGGATAATTAGCACAATTGGGGTGTAATTTCGAACCCGAACGGCAAGAATTGGATTTAAAGAAGGGCCACAACATCTAATTTGCATTTTGGGTTGGTGCTGGAAGCAGCTCCGTCCATCAAAATTTATCAACATAAGTTTTTTTATACCCTATATTTTTTTTTTCATTTATATAATTAATTCTGATATTCTATAAATACGACTAAACAGAGATTTTCCCTGGGCCAGAGGCCACATGATTATTTAGTTTTTTTTTATAAAATTATAATCCCGGCATAACCTTAATAACGGTTATCACACTTTGTCAGAGAATAAAGTAGTGTAATCGATTCGTGTTTAATGAATTTTATTCTCTCGCAAATTTAAGATGTTCGCTCACGCCTCACTCAAATTTTAAACTTTTGCTTCATAATAAACTTTCTCATTAAACACTATATGCTTAAACTACTATTATTTACAAAAGGTTTCCAAAGAAAAATGTTTCTCATTCCATTATAATGTGTTTGCCTAAAAATTAAGTAACAAAGTGTATTGAAATGATTTTTTTGACACACTCAACCCCTCTTTTAGACACACTCATAATTCAATGATTTAATTATTTCTAAGTTTTGCTTTTGTAACACATTCATCGTCACATAAACGTTCATCCGATGACGTTGTTGTTTATTTTACTTCGTCAAGATACACAAAAAAATGTCGAACAAGTGCGAATAAAATTCGCTCGCCAAGGGTTCCGTGAATGTAAAAGAACACAATATCAAAAATAAATGACAAAAAGTTGTGTTGTCAAATGTCAAGTCTTTATATCGCCAGACTATGGACGCATAACAGAATAAATGTCTAGTCGAAGATGTCAATAGTAAATGTCAATCACATCTACATTGATAAAAAAAAAACAAAAAATGTTACTTGAGGTTAAATCTTATCCATAGCTGTTTATGTTAACTAAAGATGGATTTAACCAGCTTTTAAATGGTTTAAATTGGGAGTATTTTTTCTATAAGACAACGTCGAAATTTAGGGTGGTGGTGGTTTCTACATATACTTAACATAGCACTTTTTTAACAATAACTAAAAAACTGTGCATCGCAAAATTCTAAAAAAATTGCAATGTTTCTTAAATTAGGTGCTCTTTCAAATGACACCCTCACTCATTTGGGTAAAAAAAAAAGCTTTTTATTAATCCGCCCCACACCCATCCCCTAATCACACAGAAATATAATTATTTGAGACTCCGCTATGATTTTCGTTCAAAATATAGCAAACTGCCTGTCTCTGTGAATTTTTTCAAGTTTTTTTGTCAATCAGTATCGAAACGTAGGGGGGTGGGGAACATGTAAAGGAGAACTAGTTCCATTGGAAGACCAATGGAATCAGTATGGCAGGCCGCGTAATTAGTTTGATTTTGAGCCTTAAGCTAGCTTCAGCCTGCGGGAACGAGAGATTATACCTGCCGCCTAGGATAAATTACCTGAATTGTACGTGTGTATTGTTTATCTACTAGATCGGAGATCAAAAGAAAAAGTGAAAAAAGAAGACTCTGGCGGCCAGACATGGCGAGGCCACGACCATCACGAACCCCATAATTTATTTATTTAATACGGAAAGCAAAAACAAAAACTAAACAGTCTGAAAGTTGCAAATTTTTAAGAATAACTCTAAAATGGTGCACCGCAGAATTCTAAGCAAATTGGAATGTTTCTCAGATTAGGTGCTCTTTCAAATAACACCCTACTCGCTTGGGTTAAAAAAAGTTTTTTTTTACCCTCCCTACACCTGTCCCCTAAACACACAAACATATAATTATTTGAGACTTCGCTATAACTTTTATTCAGAGTTTATCAGGAAGTTTGATCTTTGTGAATTTTTTAAAATTTTTTCTGTCAATTAAGCTCAAAATCCAAGGCGAGAACCATCTTTTTGTGTCACTTTTTTTACAATAATTCAAAAACTATGCATTGCAAAATTCTAAAAAAATGGCAATGTTTCTAAAATCAAATGCTCCTTCAAATGACATCTCACTTGAGCTGGTTTTAAATGATTTTTTTACCCCTTCTCATTCCCACCCCTTTAATAAATATAGTTATGAGTATTTGCCACTTTTCTATATTTTTTATTAAAAACCTGCTTATTTTTCTATCATTCCAAATATATTTTAAGATTTTCGATGAAGTAGTTAATCAGGGTCGGAGTTGATCGGTCAGTCTTGCATTAAAAAGCCTTTGGTATCGGTAGAGTTTTCCAAACAGTTCCAGCTGCTTCTATCAGCTAGTGTCATTGTCCAAATAGTGTTGGTTCTGCTAATGTGTTGTCAAGGCGCTAACGATGATGAGATGGATATTATAATTCCGTTGAGTGATTTATAATATCTTCAAACATTTGAATAGATCCAGAAATAAATAAGATATGTGACCAAAGTAGATGTAAATCAATAATAACCATTATTCTCAGATGATCTCCTTTTTTATCATTAAAAGTTTTCCATGTTTGACATTTTTGCGTCTCCCACAAATGTCACCTGTTTTATCATTATAAGTGTTATAGTGCTTAATATTGCAATTACGGCTCCACCGTTTCATTTTTTAAATGGCACTTTTTAAATTTGATAAATCTTTGATTTAATTATATATAAGTGTTATATTAAGAGTTGTTCCAATAGTTGTTTTTCTTCTAAAAATATTAAGAAATGAAACGGTGCAGCCGTAATTGCACTATTTAATCGGCGATGAGTCATTAAGATTTAAGAATGCCGAAATTTGACTGATCAATATTTTTAGAATAACTAATCTCTCGTTGTTCACCAGCTAAGATTAAGTGCTATGTTGAATGATGAGTGTTTTGGCGCTCAAGATGTAGCAATCATTATAAGATAACAGCTTGGTATGGTATCCTATATGGGCAGCACGTTCCTGGTTGTATTTTTATGTTTACCACCCAAATTTAGGTATTGCTTTAAGTTATAGCAAAGGCTTGTTGTTCTAGGGAACCATCTTGTGCCAAGGCACTTATGTTATTTTAAATACGGTATTCATTACCACAGAGAAGTATAAAAGATAGGCTCCCACTTTTGTTTTTATTACGATACTCTCGAATGATCGTATTATTATTGGGTTTCAGATCAGTTTTTGATCAGCTGTCTCTTCTATGATTGCTACTTGGATGTACTGCTTTCTCATGTAAAACACATTCTTGTAAAAAAATTTCTAAGATCAATACATGTTACATGATTCTGGAACATGATGTGCTTGTGGTGAGTTATTGTGAAATGCGATTTTGTTGGTTGATTTCATAACAAGATGGAGGAAAAATATAAATAATACTGGCTAATTATTGCAACATATTCCACCGTGTATTCCTTAAACGTAGAATGAAATACAAAACAACATTTTTTTAACATTATTGTACCAAAACAACTATTACCCGAGCACAAATTTGTTAGGGCTCAAGTAAGGCCCTGATCAGGTTTGCCCTAACCCGGATCAGGCATTGGTAGGGCTGCCTGATTGGGCCCTGATCATGAGTGTAACGCTTTTGCCCTATCAGGTCCTGATAGGGATTACCGGATCACACCCTGATTGGGATAATCGGATCAGGCCCAGATTGGGATATCCTGACCAGACCCTGATATATATATTTATATATTAAATACATAAATTAATCAAATTAAAATAAAAACATTACAATGGAAACAATTAAAACATACATACCACCTTAATGACTATTATTATAGTCGTTCAGCTGAGAAACTACAACTAAAATATACATGAAACGATTTTAGCTATATATTTCTAAAATGGATAATACTCTAGTGAATTTTAACCCATTTAAATTTCAGCTAGGGGTCAAATACGAAAAACTTGATCAGGGCCGGATATATTCAAATAAGGTTAACCCTAAAAGGGTATTCTAAATCAGGCCCGGAACAGGCCCACATCAGATTGCCCTAATAGGGATTGCCCTTGTAGGACTGACCTGGCCCTGATCACGCCCTGACTGTATTCAGGTTTTCCCTAACTAATTTCTGCTCGGGTACCTTTCCATTCATCATAGCAAAATAAAACAAAAATCATTTTAATCATAATCATAAAATATTTGTAATAATTTTGTGAAACAAAAAAATGTAACACTAACAAATCAAATACAACAATAAATAAACGTGAGATTTGTTTTGAATCTCATCTCAATAATAACTCATCTAAAGTGGATTGAATTAGTAGCTTAGCAAACCATTTGTGGAATGAAAATTAATTGTAAATGGAATATGGATGGCATCAGGTAAATCAAATAGTATACATATGAGTTGTAATAGAAACTTCTGGCGGTCAATCATATATAAATACATAGTAGATCTTTCAAATGTTTAAACAATTCACCACATTATAAAGTCGATCGAAATATAAACAATATCAGCAATCTTATATTTAGTAATATAATTAACTAATTCAATTGAATTAGTGAATTAATTAAAATATCGTAAATTATCTCATTAAATTTAATAAAATGAGAAAATAACACAAAAGCAGATTTGAAAATTTATTTTATCGTTCTAATAAAATTAAACAGTGTTTTGTTATTAAATTGTTTTATTTATTAGTTTATGCCTTTTAAGCAATTAACTAATAAACGACAAACCCTAAATGTTAAATGAATTATATAAGTTTATTAAAAAATAAACAAAACATTTAATTTCTTGAAGCAAAATGTCGCGTCTTCAGTCTCATAAACTCATCAAAATGATTTTATTTACGGCGACATAAAATATATTTCAAATCGTTATTTCTTGACGATTTTTTTTAAAGTCTTGTTGTTATTGCTGTGTTAAAAATTTTTTTTTATCAATTTAAGTATAAAAATAATATTTGTTTTTACTTCAATTACTTTGAAATGGATTAACCTCAAAACGGATTTGAATTGATAATACTAGAGCACGAAAGTTAATGGGTTTTGATGTAATGATTTGTACAATAAGTTTACTGTGAAACATAATTTTAAATTAAAACAATAATTTATGTTGATAAATTATTGTAAAGTAATTCCACAAAACAATCTTTAATTAGTATATAATATTTATTCGACGCGTTTCGAATGTTATACATTCATCTACGGGTACAAAAAATATATAACTAAATATAAATAAAAATAAATATTCGTGACTTAGGATGTTAATTAGAATAGAAATGTTCCCCATTCTATGAATTCACACAAAAGTATTGTCTAGAAATTTAATGCAAAAAATCCCATATAATGTAAAAGCATTTCCATAATATGGAGTCTAATGACAGTGGAAAAATTCAACTTAAGTAAAATAAATAAGTGATGAAGAAGTTTCAACTTTGAAATTGTCATCGCCTCAAGGGCGTAATCGATAGCGTGTCTGCCCAAAGATTCGAGCCGGGCACTGACGAGAGTAGGTTCGAATCCGATCCGAAACACGTACAATGTGAATTGTAGTTTTTTTTCTGAGAAACTTCAAACCATACCTTTGAATTGAAAATATTCCAATTACTTCTTTACTTACTTGAGTTTAATTGATCTCAAAAATCCAAAATGAAATTTAAATTCCCTTAATGTAGTCTAATGTTAATACATGTAGAACTACAAATTGACCAAGTGTCAGCCATTGATTTCACATTGATTGGAAACAATCAATAATGACTATACAATCGTGACTTAGGATGTTAATTAGAATAGAAATGTTCCCCATCCTATGAATTCACACAAAAGTATTGTCTAGAAATTTAATGCAAAAAATCCCATATAATGTTAAAGCATTTCCATAATATGGAGTCTAATAACAGTAGAAAAATTCAACTTAAGTAAAATAAATAAGTGATGAAGAAGTTTCAACTTTGAAATTGTCATCGCCTCAACGGCGTAATCGATAGCGTGTCTGCCCAAAGATTCGAGCCGGGCACTGACGAGAGTAGGTTCGAATCCGATCCGAAACACGTAAAATGTGAATTGTAGTTTTTTTTCTGAGAAACTTCAAACCATACCTTTGAATTGAAAATATTCCAATTACTTCTTTACTTACTTGAGTTTAATTGATCTCAAAAATCCAAAATGAAATTTAAATTCCCTTAATGTAGTCTAATGTTAATACATGTAGAACTACAAATTGACCAAGTATCAGCCATTGATTTCACATTGATTGGAAACAATCAATAATGACTATACAATCGTGACTTAGGATGTTAATTAGAATAGAAATGTTCCCCATCCTATGAATTCACACAAAAGTATTGTCTAGAAATTTAATGCAAAAAATCCCATATAATGTAAAAGCATTTCCATAATATGGAGTCTAATGACAGTAGAAAAATTCAACTTAAGTAAAATAAATAAGTGATGAAGATGTTTCAACTTTGAAATTGTCATCGCCTCAACGGCGTAATCCATAGCGTGTCTGCCCAAAGATTCGAGCCGGGCACTGACGAGGGTAGGTTCGAATCCGATCCGAAACACGTAAAATGTGAATTGTAGTTTTTTTTTTTTCTGAGAAACTTCAAACCATACCTTTGAATTGAAAATATTCCAATTACTTCTTTACTTACTTGAGTTTAATTGATCTCAAAAATCCAAAATAAATATTCATATTAAAAATTTTGAATGAAAAATGGCTACTAACATTTTATGAATTAAATAGTTTAAAATAATTTGTATACATATAAAATTTACTTGTTATTAGGAAAAATATGATATGTTGATCAAAATATTATGAATGAAATATAAATGAATTGAGTTTTTTGAATGGAAATTTACAAAATTGAATTATACAAGATATTTGAATTAAATAATAGTTGGTCGTTTAAAATTATATTTGGAAATTTTTTGAAAGCTTTATAAATTTCAAACTCTTCTAAAGAATCCATTAAAAAACCTTTGTTACATAAATGCAAAGGTTCTAAATTTTGTTCGAAACTGGTGTAGTTATGGTTATTATCATTTAAATGATTTGCAAAAAGTGACTTTAAATTTTGTTTATTTTTGTTCATTGGAATATGTTCTTTGAATCTTTCTAAAAAACTTCTTCCTGTTTGCCCTATATAAAATTTGTCACAGGTATCACATTTGATTTTATAAATTCCAGAACATTGCTTCAAATTGATGTTAGATTTTGTTTTAAAATTTTATATAAATTATTTTTGGTTCTAAATGATATCGAATAATTGTGTTTTTTGAAATGATTTCTTATGATGTTTGGTAATAAGTTAGTATATTCCATTGAAATATATTTGATGTTTGTATCATTATTATTTGAACTTTCTAACTTATTTAAACATTTAGAAAATAACTTATCAATTGTTCACAAAAACCAATCCGAAACTTATCAATAAATTTTGAATCATAGCCATTATCTGAAGCAATAAATTTGATTGTATTTAATTCATCTTGAAAATTTGAAATATTTAGTGGTATATTTAGAAGGCGATAAATGAGAGAATTATATGCTGCAGCTTTTTGTGACTTTGGATGATGTGATGTATTATGTATTGTTATACTAGTAGTAGTTGGTTTTCGGAAAATTGTATATTCAAATTGATTATTAATTTTTAAAATGGTTAAATCTAAAAATTTTATTGAATTATTGTCTTCAATTTCAAGAGTAAATTTTATATTTGGATGGATACTGAAATATAAATGAATTGAGTTTTTTGAATGGAAATTTACAAAATTGAATTATACAAGATATTTGAATTAAATAATAGTTGATCGTTTAAAATTCTATTTGGAAATTTTTTGAAAGCTTTATAAATTTCAAACTCTTCTAAAGAATCCATTAAAATTCATGTAATTATTAAAATTTTGTATTTGTCGAGAAGTTCCATTAAACAAAATGAAGGTATCATCTACATATCTTGAATATGAAATTAATAGATTTTTTTGTATGTTTAAATTTGAAAATATGAATTTGTTCTCAAAATTATTTAAGAAGATATCAGCTAGTAATCCACTTAAAGGAGAACCCATTGCAAGACCCTTTATCTTGAATAAAAAACTTATCATCAAAGGTAAAATAAGTTTGTTTTAAAATAGCTCGCTAAGTTGATTAAATCTTTAATTTTTAAATTATATAAAGTGCCAATTTTCATCTAAAATATTAATTGTTTCATCAAGAGGTATATTTGTATACATATTTGTTATGTCTAAAGATAACATTTTGTATTGTGAAAATAATTTGATCTTACTAATTCTCTCAATCAAATTCAAATTATTTTTAATTGATTGATTATTCATTAATATAATATTATTATTAATAATGTTCACTAAAATTTTTGCTACTTTGTAAGAAGGTGCTGTTTTATAATTTATAAGAGGTCTGATTGGCACATTTGGTTTATGGATTTTCGGTAAACCTTGAAATTCTGGAGCTCTTGCATGAACTTGTTTTAAATTAATTCGTGTATGTTGATCAAATAAATTGGTAGATAAATTTATAATATTATTAATAACATGACATGAAATTTTATTATTAATATTGAGAACTATGGTATTATAAGTTTGTCAAAAAAATGTTGTCAAGATTGTCAAAAAAAAGATTTTTGTTTATTTCTTTACCCAAGTTTTTGGAAAAAAATAAAATTTATTATTTGTATGACATGAAATTTTAATACTATCGAGAATTATGGCATCATAAGTTTGTTCAAAAAATAATGTCAAGTGTGTCAAGAGAATGATTTTCATTTATTTTTTTTTAGAAAAAAATCAAATTAGTTATTTGTATGAAATGAAATGTAATGAACATGCAATTATTATTATTGAGAATTTTATTCCATTAGAAGTCTGTCAACAAATATTGTCAAGTGTGTCAAAAAAATGATTTCATTTATTTTTTTAGCCAATTTTTTGGCTATCTATCTATTTGTATGACGTAAATATAATTACACATGAAATTGGCAATGGAAATTTTAAATTTGTTATAGTTTTTGAAATATTTTTGGAATTTTGAATAAAGTTTGTATTTTTGATTTTGTAATAGTTTTTGCAATATTTTTAAAATTTTGAAAAAATTTAAATTTTTGATTTTATTATAATTTTTGGAATTTTGAAAAAAGTTTCCATTTTTGATATTGTAATAATTTTTGCAATGGTTTTAGAATTTTGGAAAAAGCTTGAATTTTTAAGAATTTTTGGAATATTATTAGAATTTAGAAAAAGTTTAAATATTTGATTTTGTTCTAATTTTTGAAATATTTTTGGAATTTTGAAAAAAGTTTTAATTATTGATTTCATTTTATTTTTACAACATTTTTGGAATTTTGAAAGAAATATGAATATTGTAATATTTTTTCGAAACGCTGAATGAAGAGGTTTTTATTATGTTTATTTATGATCTGTTATAATTTTCCGACAACGTATTGATGTTTTGTGTTAGTTTTGTAATACATATCTAAACAGAGATAAAAAATGCATGTACTTTAGCAAAAAGTTATGTTTGTTATGCATCGCTGCCCAAAACTAAAAACCATGTCCTCATAAAAGTGTTTTGCTGAAAACCATATCAAAATCCTTAAGCCAGAGCTGTGAGATTTCGCTATTGATTTGGAAATTGAAATAGAGAAATCTAGTACCAAAAACTGTACTGGATTTCTAAATAAAATTCTGTACTCAATTTGAAAACTAAAAGCGAAAATAAATACAAAAATTTTGTATGTACTGAATTTCTTATTCTTCTGTATTAGATTTCGTTTTTGATTTATACATGATTTCCTTGTTCCGAATTTTTCAGTGCCATTCGCAAGCTACACATTCACATACTTCTAAAAACCTTAGCTTTACGTCTTTTCATCATAATGTACTGTTATACCTTTTTTCAAAAGAAAACATGCATAATATGTATATTTTTATTCGCCTATGTATTAAACTGTTACTTTGTTACTGTGATTTACGGCCTTAAAGTGTCACTTTTAAAGCATATATTTTGTATAAAAAACAAATTAAGTACTAAGCTTTTTTTGTTTGGTTTTCAATTTTTATTAATAATCATCAGAAAATTGTAACAAAATTAAAACGATTTAAGCTACGTACTACTTTACAAAAACAATGTAAATAAAAGAATTTATTTACATTGTTTTTGTAAAGTAGTACGTAGCCTAAATCGTTTTAATTTTGTTACAATTTTCTGATGATGATAATTTTAAATATTATCGAAACATGTTAAATTTTAAATAAAAATTTAAAATAAAATATTTTCACATGACGGCAATAATATTAATAAAATTATTTTATTAATAAAAATTGAAAACCAAACAAAAAAAGCTTAGTACTTAATTTGTTTTTTATTTTAATTGTGAAGTGGGTGATTTATTCACATATACAGAAAGATATTATTAGCATCTTTCAACATGAATATATTTTGTTGTCATAGCTACGTCCAAAAAAGTAAAAAACATCTGTATTTGTTTAAGTTCTATAAAAAAAAGAAATTTTTATCAAAGCAACCCTTAAATTCAAAATTTCATTATCGACTAGCGCCTCGATTTGCAAACTCTACATACGTACAAAATCTTTAGCTTTACGTCCTAGCATCATAATGTGCTATTACAGACAATGTTTTTGACATTTTAAAATTTGTTTGACAAAATTTACTACGTTTCCATGACAGAGTTAACTCGAATTAAGAGTTTCGTTGAGTTAAAAACATGGCGGTGCTAATCCGTATCGTTTCCATGATAATATAAAAATTCTTGGAGTTAGCAAAAATTGTGTAGTAAAATACATTAAGTGATGACATTAAGTGAAAAATACAAAAGGTGATTTGGTTACGACGGAAAAATTGGACATTTTACTAATGTTTTTTATTATTAATTTACTAGTTTTTTTCTTGACTAATTTCAATCAAAATTTTATTTTCCTCTTCACTCCAAAACACTCGCGATGCCATTTTTACTTTTTTGTTTTGTGTTTGTTTTTTGTTAACCTTCTCTAATCGCGCTACTTTCGTTGAATTAAGGTGAGTTAAGAAATTTAACGAAAACTCCGTTTCCATGACGAGATAATCCTAGTTAATCCCGGTTAACTCGGTCATGCAAACATAGTAATAGTAAATTAATATACAAAATAAATTGATTGCTTAGAAATTTAGAAAAAAATAACAAACAAAAACTCCTTTTCAAAAAAATATTTAACCAGACTAATTTATGTACAAATACTTTATGTATTTTTCTATGAAAGTAATCTTACTCGTTCAACAAACTTTGTACGTAATTGAGGTATAAAGCTTTCTGTTTGCTTTCGCTTGTTTGTTGCCATCGACTAGCGCCTCGAATAATATTTTCCCTGAAGAAAAAAAGAAGCAAAAAAGAAGACTTAATACATAAACAGTTATTTTGAGAATTTTTTTGAGTGAATCCCAGTTGCCATTACTTCTCAATGACTGTTGGAAAAATTCAGGTTGTTGTAGATTAAATGTTCCTTTTCGCAAAAGTAATCATGAACTGTTGTCTAAAAAGTTCTGGGCAAATAAGATCTGTTGAATAGGAAAATATCAGTAAATGTTAGACAAAATGTCGTATTTCTTCGAAACGTAGAAATTATTAAACGGAGAGATTGAGAGTTTTTGTGACATGATGACTGAGTGAATCGTTGTTTCGCTACATGCTATTTAGTCCAGTCATTTTAGAAGTTATAAGCTCTAATCTGCGGAAAAATTCCTATTGAGCTGAATTTTTGTACACACCTTTATTATGACATTTTAATTAATATGTGAAAAATCGACATTGATATCGTGCCGGCTAAAAAAGTTCCGTGAATATCTCGCGACCTATTGGTCAGACGTCAATTGAGGTCAAACAAAAATTGTTTATCGTCGAATTATCTACAAAATATGCTTTACTCATTTTTTTGTAAGATCAACCGTTTTTAGGGTAGAGCGCTGAAAAAGCAACTAGAATGCATTCACATACGATATTGTATACCGTACACCAAGGCGTAAATTCAGTTACTTTTTATTCATGTTGTTAAGTGTATTAAAAATATTTATCTGATGCACGGGTGTCTTGTAAAAAATATACTTATATTATAGAGGATTCAAAAACAAACGACCTCCACTGGCAGATGTTTCGTATTTTATTGTTCCGAGACCCGCTGGCGGACCCGCTGTCGAGACTGTCTGTCCGACTGTGTTTAGCTGAGATGAGAAATATTTCTGGAGTGTTAAAGACGTTATTACTTCGGTCTGAAAGACCTAAGTATTACATTCATGAGCTCAAAGTCAAATTCTTACCCCCACTTTTTTTGGCATTTCTCGACGTTTTAGGACCAGCTGATTCTAAAAAAGCAAAAAAAAATGTATGTCTGTCTGTAGGCCGGCCGGCCGGCCGTCCGTCATTACCTACGCTGCAGGGAAAACGGCTGGAGGGATTTCAAAATGTTTTTCTAAAAATAGGTATTCACAAGGGACAGGTGCGAAAGGACGCTGTGTTCGATAACTGTACCGGAAGTGTGTCAAAAAAATCATTATGTGTGTCAAAAATAACAAACTTTCATATTTTTGGCTTAAAAAACGTTCATTTTAAGTGAATACGAGTAGGAACATTGAATTTGGAGAAATCTTGATGGTCGGGATTGGTATGTGAGACCAAAATCTAGATTATTGCATTATAAGTTTGTCAAAAAAATGTTGTCAAGTGTGTCAAAAGAAAGATTTTTATTTATTTTTTACCTAATTTTTTGGAAAATAAATAAAATTAATTGTTTGTTGGAAATGAAATTTTATTATTATTATTGAGAATTATGGCATTATAAGTTTGTCAAAAAAATGTTGTCAAGTGTGTCAAAAGAAAGATTTTAATTTATTTTTTTACCCAATTTTTTGGAAAAAAAAATTGTTTGTTTGAAATGAAACTACTTCGGTTTTATTTATTATTATTGAGAATTATGGCATTATAATTTTGTCAAAAAAATGCGTCAACCTTAAATTAAGCGTCAACCTTAAATTAACTAATTAACTTATGCCAATTAGATAATTTAAGGTTGACGCTGAATGGCATTTTCATGCTACCAGCCATGGAAAGGGACCTTGTGATGGAATTGGTGGTACACTGAAGCGTGCTGCACACCGTTATAGTATGGCGAGCGAAGATAATATTATTGATACACCAAAAAAACTTTTCGAATGGGCTTTAAAATGGGAATCTACCATGAACTTTGGATACGCCGATAAAAATGAATATCAATTAACAAAAGAAAAATTACAAAATCGATATAAAAATGCGATTACTATAAGTGGAACTCAAAAATTTCATTCTTTTGTACCAGTAGATACTAAGACAATAAATGCAAAAATGTTTTCCAACTCAAAAGAAACTTTTGAATGTAAAATAAGTAAATAATTTTTAATAACTATATTTATTTTCACATATATAATTTGTATGATATTTTAAAAAGTTTATTCAATAATAAAATATTTGTAATTTAATGTTGAAAAACAATCTTTTACTTTATGATTCCATAATAACATAATACGAACATAATACTTCTCCAGTCAAAAGTTCCTAAATATATTTAGTTGTTTATACGGCTTTTTTGTTTGCAGTCAAGACTGTCAAATTATTTTTTATAAGAGTGACAAGTGATTACTAAAAGTGATAAATAAACATTTCATTTTTTATGCCATCTAATACAAAGAAAATAATTGCAGAAGTGCTTTCCTATTCAAAAGAAACTTCTGTTTGTAAAATAAGTAAATCATTTTTAACAATTGTATTTATTTTATTTATTGTACTACATATATAATTTTTATAATATTTTAAAAAGTTCATCTAATAATAAAATATTTGATATTTAACATAAAAAAAATATCTCTTAGTTTATAACGCCATTTTTATAATTTTCCTTCAGAACAAAAAAAACTGATTCCCGACAGTCATATGCACAACGAATTTTATCTTTAAAACAAAAAATAACGCGTGTCCTCAACTTTCACAAGTGGTTAGATATAAAATAAGCTTCAATTTAGTTTAAAAAAAAAAAAAAAAAAAGAGGCTATGCCATCTTTTTTTCAATTACACCGTTTTTTTCTTATGTTACACCGTTAAAAATTATTTCAAAAAATTAACAGTGTACATTTTTAAAAACTTTGTTCTAATACCTATTCAACGACATATCATTTATGAAAATCGATTCAGTAGTTTTTCTACAATCGCTCGTCAAA
>CAVNZG010000212.1:0-19747 GCA_963693315.1 Diogma glabrata
TGGCAAGAATTTAAGTTGTTTGAATTTACAGAGGTTTTGCGTCAAAAGAACGAAAAATACATTGACGCTCTAATCCATTGTGCATTTTCGACAATGAGAAAGGAAGATGTGAAACTCATTCAAACACGTAAATGTAATCACGCTAATGTGCCTAAACAACGCCATCCGATTATTTTATAAATATGAAGATGTTCGAAATTATAATGAGACACGAATTTCCAACAGTACTGGAATATTTTATTTTGGGCGATTTTGAACCCACCCAAAAAAACAAAAAAACGAAAAGGAAAACAAATTTATAAAACAAATGGAATTCTTGATATGGAAAAAAAAATTACAATGGAGTTATTACAATTTGGATAATAAACTGGGAAAAATAATAGTTTCTCATAATGTAATTCATTCCAAAAACATAAGGACGATGTTTTGAATGATACTTGGTATTGGAAATCAGACATTATTGTTATGGCTGAATCTAATATAATAAATGTAGATGAGTCGAAATACCAAATAATTTTAACCATTACCTAAATACAATATAATTAAATTTAAATCAAGAGATTCTGTCAAGAGATAAAAGTGATTTACAAAATCTCTCACCACTAAGCATCGTGGAAGGAGAAATGACGAAACTGAACACAATTGGCATATCGACTAACATTTAGAATTGACGGACATTATTTCATAACTGATACAAATCTCCTCACACAACAGCTTTAATATTTCTACAAGAATTACGAAAAAAATAGATGCTGCCCCGAATACATATTATACAACAATCATAAGAGATTTTAATTTTAATATGAAAAAATAAAATAGTTTGATTAATATTTTGCTAAATTTTAATAATCAACTATTAAGTGAAGCATCTACAACAGATGCCAACACTCAAATAGATATATTGTATTTTCAAATTCTACGGAAGGATTTGGGGGGATTCGTGCATCTTTTCCATAATGCTCCCAGATAATGACTTTCCATAATGCTCCCATTGGACTCTTCTGATTATTTGGATAATTGTCTACAAGATAAAGTGGTGGATCTGTTATATTCTAAATCAAAATGGAATCTGTTTAATCTTTGGGCTGCTCACTTTGTTAGAAACATACTGTGAGTTTCTAGAAGCTGCTATTAATAGTGTTAATGGATTGTATGAAATTTTACCTATTTTAAGAAGAACAAAGAACAGAAACAACGCCACACATCATGAATACAATATTTAAGGAGAATTATGAATGAAAAAAATATTTTTGAAACAAGGTTCATTCAAAGTAGAACAAGTAATGAATATAATATGGAAGCTGATGTGACAGACATCGCTTTTGATTTATTAAATTTAAATTCATATGAAATTATATCATCTTGTTTGGACGAAAATTGCTCTGGTATAATACAAAACAGAGGAATAAAAATAATAGTTCTTCGTATCGAAACAGAAAAATTAGAATGTTTTAAACAGCTAATTTTAACAACTGTACAGGAATATGGAAAAAGATACGAAACTCGCAACGTTTGTAACAGGCTCGCAAATATAGAAGATGGTTTTCAAGATTTCATTTGGTTAAATGTATATAAAACAGGAATATAATACAAAATGAAACCTATAACAAATCAAAACAAAAAAGTGTGTTACCTGAGATACAACCTGAATTTGCTGAATTGCGTTTGCAAGATATACCAACAACGTTGCAATTAAAAGGAAAAAACTATCATTTCAACTATTTAATTCATTTAGATGGACATAATTTCATTTGTTATTTTCTTAGCAAAGAGAAATTTATTAAAATTAATTATGTTCCCAACAGAAATAAAGCAACGTTTGTTGATGAAACTACCAAAATTAAACCAAAACTAATTCTTTATTCAATTTACAAAACGTAATGTGTTTATACAAACAAAACAAGTCAACTGATTACAATTCATACTAGATAGGACAATTACACATGAAAATTTAGATATAATTCTAAATAAGAGGAAAACTATTTCATTGGGTCAGATACTAATGCTGTATCTCTGATGATGACCAAAGCAGGCCGAAGCCCAAAGAAGGAAAAACAGTCAAAATGAAATAAATACCAAAACAAACCGAAGTAATTAAAAAAAGTCGGACAAGTGCGAATAAAATTCGCTCGCCAAGGGTTCCGTGAATGTAAAAGAACACATTATCAAAAATAAATGACATAAAGTTATGTTGTAAAGTCTTTATATCGCCAGACTATGGACGCATAACAGAATAAATGTTTAATCGTAAACGTCAATAGTAAATGTCAATCAACACCATTACATGATCTACATTGATCAAAAATGTTACTTGAGGTTAAATCTTATCCATAGCTGTTTATGTTAGCTAAAGTATTTTAATAGTCTAAATTGGGAATATTTGTTCTATAAATCAGCGTCGAAATATAGGGTGGTATACATACACTTAAAATAGCACTTTTTTTCATCAATAACTAAAAACTATGCATTGCAGAATTTTAAAAAAAATCGCAATGTTTCTTAAATCTTTTAAATGATACCCCACTCTTTTAAATGATACCCCACTCGCTTGGGTCAAAAAAAAGTTTTTTTTACCCCCCTTACACCCATCCCCTAAACACACAGAAATATAATTATTTGAGAGTTCGCTATAATTTTCGTTTTAAAATATAGCAAATTTCCTGGCTCTGTAAATTTTTTCAATTTTTTCTGTCAATCAGTGTCGAAACGTAGGGGGGGGAACGGTCTGGAATTTGCACATTTTTTAGAATAACTGAAAAACGGTTTACCGGAAAATTCTAAAAAAAATTGCAATGTTTTGGAAATATGGTGCTCTTTTAAATGATACCCTACTCGCTTGGGTCAAAAAAAGTTTTTTTTTACCCTTTTACACCCATCCCCTAAACACACAGAAATATAATTATTTGAGAGTTCGCTATAATTTTCGTTCAAAATATAGCAAACTTCCTGGCTCTGTGAATTTTTTCAATTTTTTCTGTCAATCAGTGTCGAAACGTAGGGGGGGGGGGGGGGGACGGTCTGGAATGTGCACATTTTTTAGAATAACTCAAAAACGGTGTACCGGAAAATTCTAAAAACAATTGCAATGTTTTGGAAATATGGTGCTCTTTTAAATGATACCCCACTCGCTTGGGTCAAAAAAAGTTTTTTTTTACCCCCCTTACACCCATCCCCTAAACACACAGAAATATAATTATTTGCGAGTTCGCTATAATTTTCGTTCAAAATATAGGAAATTTCCTGTCTCTATGAATTTTTTCAATTTTTTCTGTCAATCAGTGTCGAAACGTAGGGGGGGGGAACGGTCTGGAATTTGCACATTTTTTAGAATAACTCAAAAACTGTGTACCACAAAATTCTAAAAAAAATTGCAAAGTTTCTGAAATTTAGAGCTCTTTCAAATGACACCCCACTCGCTTGGGTCAAAAAAGTTTTTTTTCACCCTTCCCCACCCCAATCCCTTAAAAACACAAAAATACAATTATTTAAGAGTTCGCTATATTTTTCGTTCAGAGTTTATTAAACTTCCTGTCTCTGTGAATTTTTTCAAATTTTTCTGTTAATTAGGCTCGAAATGCAAGGGGGGGGACCAACTTTTTGTGTCACTTTATTGATAATAATTCAAAAACTATGCATTGCAAAATTCTAAAAAAAATGGTAATATTTCTAAAATCAAGTGCTCTTTCAAATGACACCCCACATGACCTGGTTTTAAATGATGTTTTTATCCCTTAACATTCCCACCCCTTTAATAAATATAGTTATGAGTGTCTGCCACTTTTCTATATTTTTCATTAAAAATCTACTCAATTTTCTACCATTCCAAATATATTTCAAGATTTTCGATGAAGTAGGGTCGGAGTTAATTGGGGCAAAAAACATCCCGAAAACGTCATTTTTCAAAATTATACAAAAAATGGTGGGGTGAAAAATTCCAAAATATATTTTTAAATAATGCTGAAATAAAGCCCTTTCATATGATACCCTACTCGTCTCGTTAAAAAAATGTATGTTTTCAAAGGCTTTACATCGTACCTCCTTAAAACAAACGAACACAACTTTATTTATTTTTTAACCCGCCATCTTGTGCGGATAAGTTAGTTTTATAAGCACCTCAAATTTTAAGTTCATCGGATTAATGGTTCACGAGATAATCGAAATAATGTGAAAAACACGTTGTACTCTCACCAATAGTGTTCCGTATAAAAAACGGAACCCTAAAAAATATATAAAAAAATTAAATAAACAAACATTGGGAATGAAGCACAAGAATTAAGGTGGATGAACAATGAAAAAATTTTTACTTATTGGATTTGAGTTAATATGCAAAGATAATACTTTGATATATTATAGCTAACTTTATTCTCTATTATTCATGAGGCAAAGGATAATTTTTTTTGTAACTTTTTTTTCATTGAGTAAAAGTATTTTTTTAAAATATGTTTTTTCTCAAAATAATTTTCATACAAACTTGGATCACATAAGTAAAAGTATATATTTCATTTCGAATGCACCCTTAGTAAAATTTTATCGGAAACACACTCCATATGTAAATTTTACCATCAAAAGAAAATTAGAGAGAATAGTATATTTTCCTACAAGAGATGAAAACGCTGCTTTTTCATGAGTGAAAATTAAAAAAAAAAATAACATTCAATTTTCATGGTTGTTTTCTTTTAAAAAATTTGTAAAATTATATGAAAAACCATGGCAACTACAATTTGTTATTCTTTTTACACTAGTGGAAAAGGGGCAATTAAAGATGAGAAAAAAGGAAAGAGAAAAATAGACTTTTCAATTGTTATCATAAAAAAATAAATTTTACAAAAAATAACTATAAACGGAAGAGCGTCAAACATTTTTTTATTAGTGAATCAACCGCTTGTTTCAACAGTTGTTTTAAAAGTTAAAAAAAATTATTTAAAAGTGAAAGTGAAAATTAAATATAAAAAAATTAAACAAGGAAAATACAGCAAATAATACAGAAAATCAAAACGAGTAAGTGAATGTTTTTCTTGGTACAGTTCAAAATAATACACTATACACAACCCATAGAGAGTAATAGTGTATTCTTTTGGACTGTACAAAACTTGGGCTGTAGTATGGACAAAAAATATGTTGTTAAATGTCTCCGCACAGTACACAAAAAATAAGTACAATGACTATTTTATTTTTCATTTCAAGTATTAATTGATATTGTGATTTGTTTATTTTTTTCACAAATAATTTTCATAATATTATACATTTTATACAAATAAACAAAATTCCAAAATGATTAAAACTAAAAATTACAAAAAAAAATCAGTACAACTTCTACGTCACCAATTTTTACAATGCTTTTTTGTACTCGTAAACAGTTCTAGCGGTGCTCGATTTGACTGCGATACAATGTTCAATGTTCGATTTGAAGCAACCGATACAACTGAAAATTGTTGTTTTTTCAGTTGTTTCAGTCAAATCGAAGCACCCTGTTTTCAAAAGAATACGATGCATTTATCACAATTCTGTGTTGGTACAATACAAAAAAAAAAAAAATATTGATAATTTGTATTAGATTATTATCAATTATTAACAATAATTTTAATTATATTAATTAAATTAAAATTTCATTGTTTTAAGCAAACCAACAACGAACCAACAAAAAATACAAAAAGCAATCAAAAAATATTTGGCAACAGTTGATCAAAAATTATTAAATGAAATTGAATTAATCTTCTTATATATTAATACGCTAGATTAAAACTTTGTGGAGCATTAGGCTTTTTTATTCGCAGATGGATTCATTTGAAATTTTCACAGCTAACTGATATTAGTGTAACCTATAGTCGGATCCGGATTCAAACAAATCGGATCATAAATAAAAAAGTTATTATATACGGAAAACTTTTTCTATACATATGCATTATAAGTTTACATACATCTTTCTTTTTGCTTTAAAACAATGCTTTAAAATTTTTCTTTTTTATATATTAGCTATCGAACCGAACAACGAATAACAAAAACGAAAATTTTTATATTTATTTTATATTCATTTCAGTCGTCGTATTTATTTTATATTTTAGTCGTCTTTTATCTTTCAAGAAGGACGGTTTTCGATATTTTTCGAATATTTTGTTTTTTATTGATATAAAGATTTTTGAGATATTTTGATATTTGAGTTATTTCATATTTTTGATATATTGATATATTTATTTATTTCGATGCCAAGACTACGTCGTAAACGTCGTTTGGATGTGAGTGGTACATCGAGTCGTCGGAATAAAAGAGATTATATGCGTAATATGCGTAATAATGTTGATTTTATGAATGATGAAATGAATGGTAATAATGATGGAATGAATGCTGAAGCTGATGTTGTTGTGAATGATGAAGTGAATGTTGATGATATGAATGGTGTCATGAACGGTGTCATGAATGGTGTCATGAATGTTGCGAATGATTTAGAATTGAATGTGGTGAATGATGAAATTCCCTTTGTAATTTTGAGAGATTCGTTCAAGTGTGCTTTGAATGTGATTCCAGGTAACTTTGATTCGTATGTTTGTGGTGCTTTGGATATGAGTTGTCATTTTTGTCATGCCAAACATTTTGCAAGAGAAGTTACTTCAAATAATAATGAAGCGTTTTCTTTGTGTTGCCATAAAGGCAAAGTCAATTTACCTCCTCTTTCTGAAAATGCATTTTTCTCTAATATTTTCGAAGGATTGAATTCAAATGATAATGCTATAAAAAAACGTTCTAAAAGTTTTCTTTCAAATATTCGTTCCTATAATTCGGCATTTGCAATGATCAGTTCTGAATGTAATATAGCGGATTCTACTGCACGTGGTATTTATCATTTTAAAATTCATAATATTTTTTATCATCGTACTGGTGCTTTAATTCCTGCTTATGGTCGACCTGCAATGTATGCACAATTATATTTTTATGATGTTGATACTGCTGCTAATATGAGAATGAATAGAAATACCAATGTATGTGAAATTTTTCTTTTGCGTGAGATAGGTTTTGAGTTAGATCGTGTGAATCCTTTTGTTCGTTCTTTCAAATCAATGCATGAATTTTGTGAAAGACCTGAGAATGTTACTGCTGATGTGTCAATGGTTATAAAAGTTAACAGAGAATGTGATATTCGTCGTTTTAATGATGCTGTTCAAACTGATGTGGCTGCTATTTTTAAAAATGATGATGGTGAACCACCTTTTGAAAGAAATATGATTGTTTTTTCAAAAAATGCAAATGAAATTCGTTCTGTTTCTGTCCTTGATTCTTCTTTGGATCCTTTAGCTTATCCTTTGTTGTTTCCAAATGGTGATACTGGGTGGCACGTTAATATTCCACATAATTTAGTTTCAACTTCACGTGCTAATGTGTCACGTACAAAAGTTACAATGTTGCAATATGCATCTTATCGCCTTGCTATACGCGATGGTTTTAGTCTTTTGCATCGTTCTCAAAAATTATTTCTTCAATGGATTGTTGATATGTATGTTCGTATCGAAGGTACACGGCTTCATTACATTCGTTCAAATCAATCTGCTCTTCGTGCTGATTTGTACAATAATTTAACAGATTTCTTGCATCAAAATCGCAATGGCGATGATAATATGCAAGTAGTTGGTCGTAAAGTAATTTTGCCATCTTCTTTCACCGGTTCACCACGTAACATGTATCAAAATTACTTGGATGCAATGTCTATTGTACAACATTTCGGTAAACCTTCTTTATTTATAACAATGACATGTAATCCTCAATGGCCAGAAATTGTTGATAATTTGAGTAATTATGAGTCTTCGAATTTTCGTCCTGATATTGTTGTGCGTGTGTTTAAAGTGAAACTTAAAGAGCTCATAGATTGTTTAATGAAAAAAAAGATTTTCGGTTCTGTCAAAGCACTTATATATACCATTGAATTTCAAAAACGTGGTCTTCCGCATGCCCATATTTTGTTAAATTTATCAGATGAAGATAGAATTGATGGAAATGAAATGATTAATAAATTTGTATGTACTGAAATCCCTGATCCCATTCTTTTTCCTAAATTACATGAATATGTGAAACGTCATATGATGCATGGACCATGTGGTGCTCTAAATCCCAATTCTGTTTGTATGAGAGATGGTAAATGTAGTAAGAATTTTCCAAAACCTTTTTCTGAAAATACTAAAGAATCTGTGAATGGTTATCCTTTGTATCGTCGACGTGATAATGGTATGAGTGTTGATGTACGTGGTGCATCTCTTGATAATAGATATGTTGTTCCATATAATCCTTATCTTCTTGCAAAATTCAATTGTCATATTAACGTTGAAATATGTACGACTGTTAAAAGTGTGAAATATGTTTACAAGTATGTATATAAAGGGTATGATTCTGCCAATGTTGAATTGAGAGTGAATGGAGAGAATGCAGTGAATAATGATGATGCGATTGTGGGAAATGAAATTCAAGATTTTTTGAATGGACGGTATGTTGGTTCGACTGAAGCTGCTTGGCGCATATTTGAATTTCCAATGCATTTTCAATCTCATACAATTATTCGACTTGATTGTCATTTGCCTAATAGACAAAATGTTTATATCAGGAATGGTAATGTGGCTGGTACAGTCGCAAATGTATCAAGAACAAAATTGTTAGCATTTTTCCATTTGAATTCCATTGATAATTTAGCTAATGAGTTTTTGTATACAGAATTACCATTACATTATGTTTGGCATGATCAAAGTAAATCGTGGAAAAGAAGACAACGTGGGGCTGATAAAGTTGTTGCTCGATTATATATGGTTTCTCCAAAAGATATAGAATTGTTTCATATGCGTTTACTTCTGTTGCATGTTCGTGGTCCAAAATCTTTTTCTGATCTACGTATGTATGAAGGTGTTGAGTACCCTACTTTTGTTGCAGCATGTGAAGCTCGAGGTATTGCAACAAATGATAATGAATGGCGTGAATGTTTACTTGAAGCTTCAGAAATTCAATCACCAAAACAGTTTCGTCAATTATTTGCATTTATCTGTGGTTTGAATGTTCCTCCGAATGCTTTAGCTTTATGGATTGAATTTAGAAATAGTATGATTGAAGACTTTTTACGAAATTACGATGAAGATGTGTCAATTAATCGAGCCTTGATTGAAATTAATGAAATTCTTCTTACACATAATACTTCATGTGGTGATCTTGGTCTTCCGATTCCACAATATAACTTACAGATTGGCGATGTAGGTCATTTTGATATTGAAGAAGAAGCTATAGTTTTCGATAGAATGTACGAAAATGCAAATAATGAGCAACGTAGTGTGATTGATATTGTTTTGCGTGAAGCTCAATTCCATGATACTGGAAGTAATGTTTTTTTCTTGACAGCTCATGCAGGTTGTGGCAAAACTTTTGTTCAAACGGCAATCATTCATAAATTTAATTCATTAAATCTTTCGTGTATTGTAACTGCCTTCAGTGGTATTGCATCAACTCTTTTGATTGGGGGGCGAACTTTGCATAATGTTTTCAAATTACCAATTCCATTATTAGAGAATTCAATGCCAAATATAACTCCAAACAGTGTACATGGCACATATATTAATAATGCATCAATCATTATTATAGATGAAATTTCAATGTGTTCTATTCATGCTTTAAAATTAATTGATCGTTTGTTAAGAGATTTGACTCCAAACGAAGAAAATAAAAATAAACTGTTTGCAGGTAAAACTCTTTTACTGAGCGGTGACTTTCGCCAAATTCTTCCAGTTATACCGCATGGCTCACGTTCTATTTTAATTGAAAATTGTATTACATCTTGGCAAGAATTTATTAACTTTAAAATTTTGAAATTAAATCAAAACATGAGAGCTCTCCCTCATGAAATTGAATTTGTAGACTTTCTTAGAAGACTCGGTAATGGTGATATGCAAAGTTTTCCACAGTTTGGTTCAGATATCATTGAAATTCCTCATAATTTGATTGGCAATCCAGACAATATTATTGAAGACATTTTTGGAAATATTTCTGATACAATTTTATCTGATGACATTTTGAGTTCCGTCATTTTAGCCCCCAAAAACAATGATTGCAATGAAATCAATTCTAAAATCTTGAGTATTATGCCAGGAGAGGAGAAAGCATATTTTAGTTTTGATAAAGTTGTTTGTGATGACATTCGTGAGCAGAACAATTTTCCAATAGAATTTTTAAATAAATTGAGTGTAGGAGGTTTGCCACCTCATAAATTAAATTTGAAAGTGAATTGCATTGTTCTCCTCATACGTAATTTAAATACAGGTCAAGCATTAGTAAATGGAACACGAATGCGTGTAAAAGTTATGCACCGAAATTCAATAGATTGTGAAGTTTTGACTGGTGTCATGCGAGGTGTACGCATTCTAATTCCACGCATTCATTTGACTTATTCTGGAACTCTTCTTCCATTTAAATTTCAAAGAACTCAATTCCCTATTATTCCTGCTTTTGCTATGACTATTAATAAATCTCAAGATCAGACATTCAACAGAGTTGCCATTTTACTTAAAGAACCTGTATTCACACATGGTCAATTGTATGTTGCTGCAAGTAGAGTGCGTGCGTTTGAATGTTTGAAATTTTATATTTATGATACATCTGACCAAGGTCATTTGTTCAAAGATGATAGAGTTTTCACAAAAAAATATCGTCTTCCCAGAAGTCATTGTTACCTGATTTCCTCTCACTTTTCTCAAAAACCTTTTCCTCTTTTATGAGTACTAGGAGGGCCCGGCGTGCTTCGCTACGCTTATAAATAAAGTTTTTGCGTAGACATTTTGTTGACGTAGAAGCAATGATTTCAAAAAGTGGTAATGAGAAATGCTACCATATAATTTTTAATTTTTCTTTTTAAATATATGAATGAAAAATAATCAGAACTCTAGCTGATCAGTTCGGATATATGAAAAATTAGCGAAGCTTACTTGAAAACTTATTTGATCGCTAATTTTTCATATGCTAATTTTTCATACGAAGCTTACTTGAAAACTTATTTGATCGCTAATTTTTCATATATCCGAACTGATCAGCTAGAGTTCTGATTATTTTTCATTCATATATTTAAAAAGAAAAATTAAAAATTATATGGTAGCATTTCTCATTACCACTTTTTGAAATCATTGCTTCTACGTCAACAAAATGTCTACGCAAAAACTTTATTTATAAGCGTAGCGAAGCACGCCGGGCCCTCCTAGTTACTAAAATTGGAAAACCAAATAATGAGAATGAAATCATTAATAATTTTAAAATATTAATCAAAATTAATGATTTAGCAACCATACTTGATTCAAATTGGTTGAATGATAATATTATAAATTTTTATTTTAATTTAATAACTGAAAAAAATGAAAAAGTCACAACTTTCAACACTTTTTTTTTATTTAATTTATTAGAAAAGGGTTATAGCAGTGTTAGACGCTGGACGAAAAATAAAAACATATTTGAATATGAGTTGATTTTAATTCCAGTCTTTTTAAAAAAGCACTGGACTCTTGCAATCATAAATTTTAAAACAAAATCTATAAAATATTACGATTCTTTGAGACAACCCAATAATCATATTTTACAAAAATTGTTTAAATATTGTAATAAACTTCGTCCAGAATGGGTTAATTTTATTTACTCATTCATGAATTAAACGTTAACTCCTTTTTCAATCTTTTACTTGTATTGCATAAATTAATGTAAATTAAATTTGTTATACAAATGTTTACATTAATGAATTAAAAGGAGTTACCTAAATACATTTTGCATAAATTAAATTTGAGTTCGCTAATACAAATGCAAGTATGAATGAAAACAGGTGTGGCCTATTCAAAATGTACAGACTACGTAGTATTGATTTCTAGTGGATTATAGAAGTTTCGATTTATTTATTTTTCGATATAAATAAGCAAACAAAAATATCAGATAGTCAGTTTTACTTTTGCAATTAAAAGTGTTTATAAATATTCGCAAGTTTAAGGAATAATCGGTGGTACTTGAGCCTGGGTACTAATAGTGAAAGAATCTGAACTTAGTGGAATAGTAAATACAGATTTTACGATTCCGAATATTATTGATTCCAAATTGTGGAAAAGCGGTGAAGTTTAGTGTACATAAATTGGAAACCCGGTAATTTATTGTAAGGAAAAACGGAAGCTGCTGTAATTTGTTAACAAATAAAGTTTGAGATTCTGTTAACTAAAGATCTGTCTTTTACTGTCGTGTTTGTTCAATAATCTAAAAGAACCAACGAAGAGTCGTTACAGTGGTGTCAGAAGTGGGATTATTGAAACAATGGTCAAGACAGTAAATATTAGTGATCTCAGCCAGACCCAGCTGAAGGATGAGTTGAAGAAAAGGAATGCTCCAATCCATGGAACGAAGGCAGAACTTGCATTTCGGCTGCGTAAAGTTTTAGAAGAAGCAGGCCTAAACACAGAGGTCATAGAAGTAGAGTCGGAGGAAGCTCCGGTTCAGAATGCCCCAGCAATTGATCTGATGATGGTGTTGATGAAAAAAATGATGGCCCGACAAGAGAAACTGGCAGCAGAACAAAAAGTAGAGCAACAACAACAACTTGTTGATATGATGGCCCGACAAGAGAAACTGGCAGCAGAACAAAAACTAGATCAACAACGACAACTTGCTGATATGATGGCCAAACAAGGAAACGAGCAACGACAACAGTTTGCTGATATGATGGCAAAGCAAGAAAGTCTACGTGAAGTAATCGAGTCACGTATATCCAGTGCAGAGGTCAAAATCAACAACATGGAAAGGGAGCTGCGGAAAGTTACCGAAGAACATGAAGAGAAATTACGACATCTTTCGAGTGAATTCCGCCAAGAAACAGCACAAGTAAAGTCAGGTAGCATGATCAATCCATCAACTACTTCAGCTCCAGCTAGAGTGAAAACACCCGCATTTGATGGCTCTACATCGTATCAGATATTTAAGATGCAATTTGAGATAGCAACAACTGGGGTTGATCACCAGCAAAAAGCAAACGCGCTTATATTGGCATTGAAGGGACCTGCTGCTGAAATTTTGCAGACACTATCAGCGACAGAACGTGATTTCCTGAAGGACAAGCAGCAAGATGGATAGAGATCCTGCAGAACTACGACTTCAAAGTTGAACACCGCAAGGGAAGGATCCATGGTAACGCTGATGCCTTGTCTAGAAGACCCTGTATAGAGGAGTGCAAGTCATGTAGCAGAACTGAGGGAAATGAGGCAATGAAAGTGAACCAAATCAAGTTCCAAACTCCTGAAGATTGGTGTACCGAGGCAATTAAAAGAGAGCAGCTAGAAGATCCAGCTACGGCTCCAGTATTGAAATGGAAAACCGAGGGAAGGCGGCCAGAGTGGAAAGAGGTATCACCTTTAAGTACGGAAGTAAAATGCTACTGGGCGCAATGGGACTCACTATTTATGGACAACGGGATACTTAAAAGAAAATGGGAGTCCGCTGATGGAAAGAAAGTGTTAGAACAACTGGTGTTGCCATCAAGTCGAGTGGAAGAGGTACTGGGAAAGCTGCATGGAAGTATTTCTGGAGGACACCTGGGAGTCAATAAAACCCTGGCTAAAGTAAGGGAGAGGTTTTATTGGGTAAGGTATCGAACAGACGTGGAGCAATGGTGTCGGCGATGCGATACTTGTGCAGCGAGCAAAGGACCAAAAACTAGAACTCGAGGAGAGATGCAACAGTACAATGTGGGTGCCCCAATGGAGAGAATTGCTATAGACATCGCGGGGCCATTTCCGGAAACGACAAAAGGTAACAAATACATCATGGTGGTCATTGATTACTTTACAAAATGGCCGGAAGCTTATGCAATACCGAACCAGGAAGCAGTTACGGTCGCGGAAACATTAGTCAATGAATGGGTTTGCAGATATGGAACACCGCTCGAGTTGCATACCGACCAGGGAAGGAATTTCGAATCTCAACTGATGGAAGAGCTGTGCAGAACCCTCGGCATTAGAAAAACACGAACTACACCTATGAACCCGCAGTCAGATGGCATGGTAGAACGATTCAACCGAACCATGGAAGAACATTTGTCAAAGGTAGTAGAAGCCAACCAAAGAAATTGGGACAAGGATCTTCCGTTATTCTTGATGGCCTATCGTAGCGCAGTGCACGATACGACAAGTGAAACGCCAGCGAATATCATGTTCGGAAGGGAACTACATCTTCCTAGTGACATCGAGTTTGGCATCCCTGGAGGTCTGGTGTCCACGAAAACAGATTATGTGGGACAACTAAGGGAGAAGATGAATAAAATCCATCAGCAGGTTCGAGACCACATTAAGATTGCCAGTGACAAAATGAAAACCAGGTATGACATAAATGCAAATAGTGGCGGTTTTCAAGAAGGAGAATTGGTATGGCTATACAACCCCAGAAGAACTAAGGGAAGATCACCCAAGCTGCAGCCAGATTGGGAAGGCCCATATAAAATAATCAAACGAATCAATGATGTCATCTACCGCATACAAAAGGGACCCCGTACCAAGATGAAAGTGATACATCTGCAAAGGTTGGCACCGTACCAAGGTAACAGCACCAATGCGATATCTGATATTGTTCGGGACGAACAAAACTAAATGGAGGGCAATGTAATAAACTTCGTCCAGAATGGGTTAATTTTATTTACTCATTCATGAATTAAACGTTAACTCCTTTTTCAATCTTTTACTTGTATTGCAAATTGTATTGCATAAATTAATGTAAATTAAATTTGTTATACAAATGTTTACATTAATGAATTAAAAGGAGTTACCTAATACATTTTGCATAAATTAAATTTGAGTTCGCTAATACAAATGCAAGTTTGAATGAAAACAGGTGTGGCCTATTCAAAATGTACAGACTACGTAGTATTGATTTCTAGTGGATTATAGAAGTTTCGATTTATTTATTTTTCGATATAAATAAGCAAACAAAAATATCAGATAGTCAGTTTTACTTTTGCAATTAAAAGTGTTTATAAATATTCGCAAGTTTAAGGAATAATCGGTGGTACTTGAGCCTGGGTACTAATAGTGAAAGAATCTGAACTTAGTGGAATAGTAAATACAGATTTTACGATTCCGAATATTATTGATTCCAAATTGTGGAAAAGCGGTGAAGTTTAGTAAAAAAAACATAAATTGGAGACCCTGGAATTTATTGTAAGGAAAAACGGAAGCTGCTGTAATTTGTTGACAAATAAATTTTGAGATTCTGTTAACTAAAGATCTGTCTTTTACTGTCGTGTTTGTTCAATAATCTAAAATAACCAACGAAGAGTCGTTACAATATATAAATGAAGAATCAATTGATAAAAAAATGTCCTTATGACATGGAAAATGTGTCAAATGGTCCTATACAAGCAAATCAAAAAGATTGTGGTGTTTTTGTTTGTACGTTTGCTGAAAAAATAGCAAAAAACATAGCAACTACATTTTCGCAAGAAGATATGCCATTTTGTAGAAACAAAATGATATATTTTCATATTCGTTTTCATTTCGCAACTGGAAAAAGTAATTAAATGAAATTTATATTTATATTTATTTATTAGTTATATTATATTTTTATTTAATTTTAATGTTATATGTTTATAAATTAATTTATTTTTTAAACGTGAAATTAATATTTTTATATTTTTTATTAATTTATTAATTATACTATATTATATTTTTTATTTTTATTTTTATAAATTTATTGATTTAAAAATTTTTTTTATTTTAAAATGTGAATTTTATTTATAAATATTATTTAACTAAATGAAATTTAACTAATACTTTTTTTTCTTTTATATTGATTCGAAGTGATATTTTTTAATTTTATTTTTTCAAACTGTGATATTTATTAATTATATTAATTTTTATTTATTTATTATGTTATATGTTTATTATAAATTAAAAATTTTTTTTTTAACATGAAGTTAGTGTTTTTATATTTTTTATTAATTATATTTTTTTATTAATTATATTGTATTTTTTATTTTTATTGTTATATATTTATTGATTTGTAAACTTTTTTTTTAAATGTGAATTTATGTTTGTTTATAAATATTATCTTAAATAAATAAATTTTACTATGTAATTTAATTTTTATTTTTATTTCTATATTTTTTTTTAATAAGTAACTTATAATCTGTTATAATTTTCCGGCAACATATTGATGTTTCGTATGAGTTTTGCTATAAATTTCTAAACAGAGGTAAAAAAATACATGTGAGCAAATCTCTGGAACTTTTAAATTTTGATTATGAAAATGAAAATCTCTCAATTGTGGGGCACACCCATGAAATTTTAGGTAAAGTCTCCTCATCAACTTTAAAAATGAATAAAACTTTGTTCCTCATTTTTTATTGTATGTTCCAAAAGTTATTGGGGATTTGCTGGCAAATTCGTATTAAATACGTATTAAATTTCATTATGTCGTGAAAAATCGCCCCGTTGACAGTCTTGCAATTCTAGTTAACTCTTGAAATTTTAGTTTGTATTTTGCAACACTTTCATCTAAATACATATAAAATTTAAAACCTTCATACCACGTCTGTGAGTAGATACGAACTCTTAAAGGCGTACGCGGAAAAAATCGTGATCTATTTACTACCGTTATTTTCCCTTAAGGAGCACATGAAAAAGCATACACCTATCCCCCGCTTTACACGACACTCATTTAACACGTTTTCGACTTTACACGGTTTTTGAAATCATAATTTCCAAAAAAAAAAATTTCCAAAAAAAGACAAATTTTGGTATTACACGCACTTATATCTACTTTATTTTAATTAAACCTTCTGGTATACCAGTAGGGCATGGTCGATTAATCGATTGGGACTAAACATCGATTAACGATTAATATGAAAATTTTAACATCGATTAATCGATTAATTAATTAAATAAAATGTATACTAATTCTAATATTTTTATTAATTTTTTTTAAACAAATACGCGCGTTATATCATATTTAAAAGTTCAACTTTTACAATGACATAAGAATTAACAAAAATTTAATAGCTATCTATCTATTAAGGTCGTAAAGTAGGTTTTTTTTGCATAAGAGTGAAATTGTTGCTCTAGGCGTTAGCTTAGAATGGGTATCTCCCTCTCTGTCATTGAAGTTTTCCGACCTTAAATGATAAGAAACAAGCTGTTTTCTTCAGAATGGAAAGTAATGTAGTTCAATATACTTCAAACCATAGTTTACTGGTTGGATTAATAACAAAAATATTACTTAAGGCATAGTAAAGATTTTTGCATTGGGATCAAATTTTGTTATTAATGTACCTTGTGTTATACCCATAACAACTAAAAAAGTAATTCGTCAGAAAAAGAGAATACATTTTTAGACAATAAACCTTTTCACAATTCGGTACAAAATTTTAAACAATTTTAAACATTTTCGTAAATTTAAATTGATCGATTAATAATTTTTTTGTTCGATTAATCGAACAATTTGCGAAATGATCAATTAATCGAACAATCGATTAATCTAACCATGCCCTATATACCAGTATACCACTTATGATCATATACATACAGGTTTTAATTAAAACATGAAAACAAGAAACTTGTAACAAAAAACGCATTCGAGTGTTCAAAGCAAAATTTTGAAATAACATGTTAATGTATATCAGCAAAGGGATGTAAGAGATTCTCTATGCAAATCAGTTGATTTTAAGCACTTAGTCTCAGGTGGCTTCAACCCACAGATGTTTAAAAAAAGCGTTAATCTACACCTCAGAACGCCAGTTGTTGTGGGACCCAGGTCTAGACCTAGGTCTTAAAAGGTATTTATGTGTTGTTGTGACACATATTCTAAACCCTATTACACAACACATTTTATTAAAAAAAAAAAAAAAAAAAATAGATCGTTATTAGCTAGATACAAAATGCGTAGGTGTATCAATGATCATAGTTAATTTGTAAGTAAATAATTCTATCTGTTGACATACGAGTTAACGTGAGATATTATACAACACTGGCAATAGCAGTGAGATCTTATTCTATCCTATAATGAAATATTGGGTCTGTCATATTTTATTAAATGATTGGATTTATTGTTTAGTTATCAACTCAAAAAAATTTAAAGAACACAAATAATAAAAAGTCGGACAAGTGCGAATAAAATTCGCTCGCCAAGGGTTCCGTGAATGTAAAAGAACACAATATCAAAAATAAATGACATAAAGTTATGTTGTAAAGTCTTTATATCGCCAGACTATGGACGCATAACAGAATAAATGTTTAATCGTAAACGTCTATAGTAAATGTCAATCACATCTACATTGATCAAAAATGTTACTTGAGGTTAAATCTTATCCATAGCTGTTTATGTTAGCTAAAGAAAGATTTAACCAGTATTTTAACGGTATAAATTGGGAATATTTGTTCTATAAATCAGCGTCGAAATATAGGGTGGTATACATACACTTAAAATAACTTTTTTTTCATCAATAACTAAAAAACTGTGCATCGCAGAATTCTAAAAAATGTTGCAATGTTTCTTAAATTAAGTGTTCTTTCAAATGACACCCCATTCGTTTGGTTCCAAAAAAAGTTTTTTTGCACTCCCCACACCCATCCCCTAAACACATAGAAATATAATTATTTGAGAGTTCGCTATAATTTTCGTTCAAAATATAGCAAACTTCCTGTCTCCATGAATTTTTTTCAATTTTTTCTGTCAATCAGTGTCAAAACGTAGGGGGGGGGGGGACGGTCAGGAACTTGCACATTTTTTAGAATAACTCAAAAACGGTGTACCGGAAAATTCTAAAAAAAATTGCAATGTTTTGGAAATTTGTGTTCTTTCAAATGATACCCCACTCGCTTGGGTCAAAAAAAGTTTTTTTTTACCCTCTTTACACCCGTCCCCTAAACACACAGAAATATAATTATTTGAGAGTTCGCTATAATTTTCGTTCAAAATATAGCAAATTTCCTGTCTCTATGAATTTTTTCAATTTTTTCTGTCAATCGGTGTCGAAACGTAGGGGGGGGGGAACGGTCTGGAATGTGCACATTTTTTAGAATAACTCAAAAACGGTGTACCGCAAAATTCTAAAAAAAATTGCAACGTGTTGGAAATTTGGTGTTCTTTCAAATGATACCCCACTCGCTTGGGTCAAAAAAAGTTTTTTTTTAACCTCTTTACACCCATCCCCTAAATAAACAGAAATATAATTATTTGAGAGTTCGCTATAATTTTCGTTCAAAATATAGCAAATTTCCTGTCTCTATGAATTTTTTCAATTTTTTCTGTCAATCAGTGTCGAAACGTAGGGGGGGGGAACGGTCTGGAATGTGCACGTTTTTTAGAATAACTCAAAAACTGTGTACCAGAAAATTCTAAAAAAAACTGCAACGTGTTGGAAATTTGCTGCTCTTTCAAATGATACCCCACTCGCTTGGGTCAAAAAAAGTTTTTTTTTACCCCCTTTACACCCATCCCCTAAATACACAGAAATATAATTATTTGAGAGTTCGCTATAATTTTCGTTCAAAATATAGCAAATTTCCTGTCTCTATGAATTTTTTCAATTTTTTCTGTCAATCGGTGTCGAAACGTAGGGGGGGGGAACGGTCTGGAATGTGCACATTTTTTAGAATAACTCAAAAACGGTGTACCGCTAAATTCTAAAAAAAATTGCAACCTGTTGGAAATTTGGTGTTCTTTCAAATGACACCCCACTCGCTTGGTCCAAAAAATGTTTTTTTTTACCCTCTTTACACCCGTCCCC
>CAVNZG010000213.1:0-12500 GCA_963693315.1 Diogma glabrata
AATTAATTTCAGAGAAACTCTTATTTCAACGATACCCTTGCTTGCTTCAGTCAATGTTAAAGAATATAAGGTTGAGAATATCTCTTAAGCAGGTTATCCCAGGGTTCTCAAAATTTGGGTTTATTATTGTTTTTTGGTCTACAGTAATAAACTATGAAAAAAGTTAATTTCAGAGAAACTCTTATTTCAACGATACCCTTGCTTGCTTCAGTCAATGTTAAAGAATATAAGGTTGAGAATATCTCTTAAGCAGGTTATCCCAGGGTTCTCAAAATTTGGGTTTATTATTGTTTTTTGGTCTACAGTAATAAAATATGAAAAAAATTAATTTCAGAGAAACTCTTATTTCAACGATACCCTTGCTTGCTTCAGTCAATGTTAAAGAATATAAGGTTGAGAATATCTCTTAAGCAGGTTATCCCAGGGTTCTCAAAATTTGGGTTTATTATTGTTTTTTGGTCTACAGTAATAAAATATGAAAAAAATTAATTTCAGAGAAACTCTTATTTCAACGATACCCTTGCTTGCTTCAGTCAATGTTAAAGAATATAAGGTTGAGAATATCTCTTAAGCAGGTTATCCCAGGGTTCTCAAAATTTGGGTTTATTATTGTTTTTTGGTCTACAGTAATAAAATATGAAAAAAATTAATTTCAGAGAAACTCTTATTTCAACGATACCCTTGCTTGCTTCAGTCAATGTTAAAGAATATAAGGTTGAGAATATCTCTTAAGCAGGTTATCCCAGGGTTCTCAAAATTTGGGTTTATTATTGTTTTTTGGTCTACAGTAATAAAATATGAAAAAAATTAATTTCAGAGAAACTCTTATTTCAACGATACCCTTGCTTGCTTCAGTCAATGTTAAAGAATATAAGGTTGAGAATATCTCTTAAGCAGGTTATCCCAGGGTTCTCAAAATTTGGGTTTATTATTGTTTTTTGGTCTACAGTAATAAAATATGAAAAAAATTAATTTCAGAGAAACTCTTATTTCAACGATACCCTTGCTTGCTTCAGTCAATGTTAAAGAATATAAGGTTGAGAATATCTCTTAAGCAGGTTATCCCAGGGTTCTCAAAATTTGGGTTTATTATTGTTTTTTGGTCTACAGTAATAAAATATGAAAAAAATTAATTTCAGAGAAACTCTTATTTCAACGATACCCTTGCTTGCTTCAGTCAATGTTAAAGAATATAAGGTTGAGAATATCTCTTAAGCAGGTTATCCCAGGGTTCTCAAAATTTGGGTTTATTATTGTTTTTTGGTCTACAGTAATAAAATATGAAAAAAATTAATTTCAGAGAAACTCTTATTTCAACGATACCCTTGCTTGCTTCAGTCAATGTTAAAGAATATAAGGTTGAGAATATCTCTTAAGCAGGTTATCCCAGGGTTCTCAAAATTTGGGTTTATTATTGTTTTTTGGTCTACAGTAATAAAATATGAAAAAAATTAATTTCAGAGAAACTCTTATTTCAACGATACCCTGCTTGCTTCAGTCAATGTTAAAGAATATAAGGTTGAGAATATCTCTTAAGCAGGTTATCCCAGGGTTCTCAAAATTTGGGTTTATTATTGTTTTTTGGTCTACAGTAATAAAATATGAAAAAAATTAATTTCAAAGAAACTCTTATTTCAACGATACCCTTGCTTGCTTCAGTCAATGTTAAAGAATATAAGGTTGAGAATATCTCTTAAGCAGGTTATCCCAGGGTTCTCAAAATTTGGGTTTATTATTGTTTTTTGGTCTACAGTAATAAAATATGAAAAAAGTTAATTTCAGAGAAACTCTTATTTCAACGATACCCTTGCTTGCTTCAGTCAATGTTAAAGAATATAAGGTTGAGAATATCTCTTAAGCAGGTTATCCCAGGGTTCTCAAAATTTGGGTTTATTATTGTTTTTTGGTCTACAGTAATAAAATATGAAAAAAATTAATTTCAGAGAAACTCTTATTTCAACGATACCCTTGCTTGCTTCAGTCAATGTTAAAGAATATAAGGTTGAGAATATCTCTTAGGTCTACAGTAATAAAATATGAAAAAAGTTAATTTCAGAAACTCTTATTTCAACGATACCCTTGCTTGCTTCAGTCAATGTTAAAGAATATAAGGTTGAGAATATCTCTTAAGCAGGTTATCCCAGGGTTCTCAAAATTTGGGTATATTATTGTTTTTTGGTCTACAGTAATAAAATATGAAAAAAATTAATTTCAGAGAAACTCTTATTTCAACGATACCCTTGCTTGCTTCAGTCAATGTTAAAGAATATAAGGTTGAGAATATCTCTTAGGTCTACAGTAATAAAATATGAAAAAAGTTAATTTCAGAGAAACTCTTATTTCAACGATACCCTTGCTTGCTTCAGTCGATGTTAAAGAATATAAGGTTGAGAATATCTCTTAAGCAGGTTATCCCAGGGTTCTCAAAATTTGGGTTTATTATTGTTTTTTGGTCTACAGTAATAAAATATGAAAAAAGTTAATTTCAAAGAAACTCTTATTTCAACGATACCCTTGCTTGCTTCAGTCAATGTTAAAGAATATAAGGTTGAGAATATCTCTTAAGCAGGTTATCCCAGGGTTCTCAAAATTTGGGTTTATTATTGTTTTTTGGTCTACAGTAATAAAATATGAAAAAAATTAATTTCAGAGAAACTCTTATTTCAACGATACCCTTGCTTGCTTCAGTCAATGTTAAAGAATATAAGGTTGAGAATATCTCTTAAGCAGGTTATCCCAGGGTTCTCAAAATTTGGGTTTATTATTGTTTTTTGGTCTACAGTAATAAAATATGAAAAAAGTTAATTTCAAAGAAACTCTTATTTCAACGATACCCTTGCTTGCTTCAGTCAATGTTAAAGAATATAAGGTTGAGAATATCTCTTAAGCAGGTTATCCCAGGGTTCTCAAAATTTGGGTTTATTATTGTTTTTTGGTCAGCAGTAATAAAATATGAAAAAAGTTAATTTCAGAGAAACTCTTATTTCAACGATACCCTTGCTAGCTTCAGTCAATGTTAAAGAATATAAGGTTGAGAATATCTCTTAAGCAGGTTATCCCAGGGTTCTCAAAATTTGGGTTTATTATTGTTTTTTGGTCTACAGTAATAAAATATGAAAAAAATTAATTTTAGAGAAACTCTTATTTCAACGATACCCTTGCTTGCTTCAGTCAATGTTAAAGAATATAAGGTTGAGAATATCTCTTAAGCAGGTTATCCCAGGGTTCTCAAAATTTGGGTTTATTATTGTTTTTTGGTCTACAGTAATAAAATATGAAAAAAATTAATTTCAGAGAAACTCTTATTTCAACGATACCCTTGCTTGCTTCAGTCAATGTTAAAGAATATAAGGTTGAGAATATCTCTTAAGCAGGTTATCCCAGGGTTCTCAAAATTTGGGTTTATTATTGTTTTTTGGTCTACAGTAATAAAATATGAAAAAAATTAATTTCAAAGAAACTCTTATTTCAACGATACCCTTGCTTGCTTCAGTCAATGTTAAAGAATATAAGGTTGAGAATATCTCTTAAGCAGGTTATCCCAGGGTTCTCAAAATTTGGGTTTATAATTGTTTTTTGGTCTACAGTAATAAAATATGAAAAAAATTAATTTCGGAGAAACTCTTATTTCAACGATACCCTTGCTTGCTTCAGTCAATGTTAAAGAATATAAGGTTGAGAATATCTCTTAAGCAGGTTATCCCAGGGTTCTCAAAATTTGGGATTATTATTGTTTTTTGGTCTACAGTAATAAAATATGAAAAAAATTAATTTCAGAGAAACTCTTATTTCAACGATACCCTTGCTTGCTTCAGTCAATGTTAAAGAATATAAGGTTGAGAATATCTCTTAAGCAGGTTATCCCAGGGTTCTCAAAATTTGGGTTTATTAATGTTTTTTGGTCTACAGTAATAAAATATGAAAAAAATTAATTTCAAAGAAACTCTTATTTCAACGATACCCTTGCTTGCTTCAGTCAATGTTAAAGAATATAAGGTTGAGAATATCTCTTAAGCAGGTTATCCCAGGGTTCTCAAAATTTGGGTTTATTATTGTTTTTTGGTCTACAGTAATAAAATATGAAAAAAATTAATTTCAGAGAAACTCTTATTTCAACGATACCCTTGCTTGCTTCAGTCAATGTTAAAGAATATAAGGTTGAGAATATCTCTTAAGCAGGTTATCCCAGGGTTCTCAAAATTTGGGTTTATTATTGTTTTTTGGTCTACAGTAATAAAATATGAAAAAAGTTAATTTCAGAGAAACTCTTATTTCAACGATACCCTTACTTGCTTCAGTCAATGTTAAAGAATATAAGGTTGAGAATATCTCTTAAGCAGGTTATCCCAGGGTTCTCAAAATTTGGGTTTATTATTGTTTTTTGGTCTACAGTAATAAAATATGAAAAAAATTAATTTCAGAGAAACTCTTATTTCAACGATACCCTTGCTTGCTTCAGTCAATGTTAAAGAATATAAGGTTGAGAATATCTCTTAAGCAGGTTATCCCAGGGTTCTCAAAATTTGGGTTTATTATTGTTTTTTGGTCTACAGTAATAAAATATGAAAAAAGTTAATTTCAGAGAAACTCTTATTTCAACGATACCCTTGCTTGCTTCAGTCAATGTTAAAGAATATAAGGTTGAGAATATCTCTTAAGCAGGTTATCCCAGGGTTCTCAAAATTTGGGTTTATTAATGTTTTTTGGTCTACAGTAATAAAATATGAAAAAAATTAATTTCAAAGAAACTCTTATTTCAACGATACCCTTGCTTGCTTCAGTCAATGTTAAAGAATATAAGGTTGAGAATATCTCTTAAGCAGGTTATCCCAGGGTTCTCAAAATTTGGGTTTATTATTGTTTTTTGGTCTACAGTAATAAAATATGAAAAAAGTTAATTTCAGAGAAACTCTTATTTCAACGATACCCTTGCTTGCTTCAGTCAATGTTAAAGAATATAAGGTTGAGAATATCTCTTAAGCAGGTTATCCCAGGGTTCTCAAAATTTGGGTTTATTATTGTTTTTTGGTCTACAGTAATAAAATATGAAAAAAATTAATTTCAGAGAAACTCTTATTTCAACGATACCCTTGCTTGCTTCAGTCAATGTTAAAGAATATAAGGTTGAGAATATCTCTTAAGCAGGTTATCCCAGGGTTCTCAAAATTTGGGTTTATTATTTTTTTTTGGTCTACAGTAATAAAATATGAAAAAAATTAATTTCAGAGAAACTCTTATTTCAACGATACCCTTGCTTGCTTCAGTCAATGTTAAAGAATATAAGGTTGAGAATATCTCTTAAGCAGGTTATCCCAGGGTTCTCAAAATTTGGGTTTATTATTGTTTTTTGGTCTACAGTAATAAAATATGAAAAAAGTTAATTTCAGAGAAACTCTTATTTCAACGATACCCTTGCTTGCTTCAGTCAATATTAAAGAATATAAGGTTGAGAATATCTCTTAAGCAGGTTATCCCAGGGTTCTCAAAATTTGGGTTTATTATTGTTTTTTGGTCTACAGTAATAAAATATGAAAACAATTAATTTCAGAGAAACTCTTATTTCAACGATACCCTTGCTTGCTTCAGTCAATGTTAAAGAATATAAGGTTGAGAATATCTCTTAAGCAGGTTATCCCAGGGTTCTCAAAATTTGGGTTTATTATTGTTTTTTGGTCTACAGTAATAAAATATGAAAAAAGTTAATTTCAGAGAAACTCTTATTTCAACGATACCCTTGCTTGCTTCAGTCAATGTTAAAGAATATAAGGTTGAGAATATCTCTTAAGCAGGTTATCCCAGGGTTCTCAAAATTTGGGTTTATTATTGTTTTTTGGTCTACAGTAATAAAATATGAAAAAAATTAATTTCAGAGAAACTCTTATTTCAACGATACCCTGCTTGCTTCAGTCAATGTTAAAGAATATAAGGTTGAGAATATCTCTTAAGCAGGTTTTCCCAGGGTTCTCAAAATTTGGGTTTATTATTGTTTTTTGGTCTACAGTAATAAAATATGAAAAAAATTAATTTCAAAGAAACTCTTATTTCAACGATACCCTTGCTTGCTTCAGTCAATGTTAAAGAATATAAGGTTGAGAATATCTCTTAAGCAGGTTATCCCAGGGTTCTCAAAATTTGGGTTTATTATTGTTTTTTGGTCTACAGTAATAAAATATGAAAAAAATTAATTTCAGAGAAACTCTTATTTCAACGATACCCTGCTTGCTTCAGTCAATGTTAAAGAATATAAGGTTGAGAATATCTCTTAAGCAGGTTATCCCAGGGTTCTCAAAATTTGGGTTTATTATTGTTTTTTGGTCTACAGTAATAAAATATGAAAAAGGTTAATTTCAGAGAAACTCTTATTTCAACGATACCCTTGCTTGCTTCAGTCAATGTTAAAGAATATAAGGTTGAGAATATCTCTTAAGCAGGTTATCCCAGGGTTCTCAAAATTTGGGTTTATTATTGTTTTTTGGTCTACAGTAATAAAATATGAAAAAAATTAATTTCAGCGCAACCCTTATTTCAACGATACCCTGCTTGCTTCAGTCAATGTTAAAGAATATAAGGTTGAGAATATCTCTTAAGCAGGTTATCCCAGGGTTCTCAAAATTTGGGTTTATTATTGTTTTTTGGTCTACAGTAATAAAATATGAAAAAAATTAATTTCAGAGAAACTCTTATTTCAACGATACCCTTGCTTGCTTCAGTCAATGTTAAAGAATATAAGGTTGAGAATATCTCTTAAGCAGGTTATCCCAGGGTTCTCAAAATTTGGGTTTATTATTGTTTTTTGGTCTACAGTAATAAAATATGAAAAAAATTAATTTCAGAGAAACTCTTATTTCAACGATACCCTTGCTTGCTTCAGTCAATGTTAAAGAATATAAGGTTGAGAATATCTCTTAAGCAGGTTATCCCAGGGTTCTCAAAATTTGGGTTTATTATTGTTTTTTGGTCTACAGTAATAAAATATGAAAAAAATTAATTTCAAAGAAACTCTTATTTCAACGATACCCTTGCTTGCTTCAGTCAATGTTAAAGAATATAAGGTTGAGAATATCTCTTAAGCAGGTTATCCCAGGGTTCTCAAAATTTGGGTTTATTATTGTTTTTTGGTCTACAGTAATAAAATATGAAAAAAATTAATTTCAGAGAAACTCTTATTTCAACGATACCCTTGCTTGCTTCAGTCAATGTTAAAGAATATAAGGTTGAGAATATCTCTTAAGCAGGTTATCCCAGGGTTCTCAAAATTTGGGTTTATTATTGTTTTTTGGTCTACAGTAATAAAATATGAAAAAAATTAATTTCAGAGAAACTCTTATTTCAACGATACCCTGCTTGCTTCAGTCAATGTTAAAGAATATAAGGTTGAGAATATCTCTTAAACAGGTTATCCCAGGGTTCTCAAAATTTGGGTTTATTATTGTTTTTTGGTCTACAGTAATAAAATATGAAAAAAATTAATTTCAAAGAAACTCTTATTTCAACGATACCCTTGCTTGCTTCAGTCAATGTTAAAGAATATAAGGTTGAGAATATCTCTTAAGCAGGTTATCCCAGGGTTCTCAAAATTTGGGTTTATTATTGTTTTTTGGTCTACAGTAATAAAATATGAAAAAAGTTAATTTCAGAGAAACTCTTATTTCAACGATACCCTTGCTTGCTTCAGTCAATGTTAAAGAATATAAGGTTGAGAATATCTCTTAAGCAGGTTATCCCAGGGTTCTCAAAATTTGGGTTTATTATTGTTTTTTGGTCTACAGTAATAAAATATGAAAAAAATTAATTTCAGAGAAACTCTTATTTCAACGATACCCTTGCTTGCTTCAGTCAATGTTAAAGAATATAAGGTTGAGAATATCTCTTAAGCAGGTTATCCCAGGGTTCTCAAAATTTGGGTTTATTATTGTTTTTTGGTCTACAGTAATAAAAAATGAAAAAAGTTTATTTCAGAGAAACTCTTATTTCAACGATATCCTTGCTTGCTTCAGTCAATGTTAAAGAATATAAGGTTGAGAATATCTCTTAAGCAGGTTATCCCAGGGTTCTCAAAATTTGGGTTTATTATTGTTTTTTGGTCTACAGTAATCAAATATGAAAAAAATTAATTTCAGAGAAACTCTTATTTCAACGATACCCTTGCTTGCTTCAGTCAATGTTAAAGAATATAAGGTTGAGAATATCTCTTAAGCAGGTTATCCCAGGGTTCTCAAAATTTGGGTTTATTATTGTTTTTTGGTCTACAGTAATAAAATATGAAAAAAGTTAATTTCAGAGAATCTCTTATTTCAACGATACCCTTGCTTGCTTCAGTCAATGTCAAAGAATATAAGGTTGAGAATATCTCTTAAGCAGGTTATCCCAGGGTTCTCAAAATTTGGGTTTATTATTGTTTTTTGGTCTACAGTAATAAAATATGAAAAAAATTAATTTCAGAGAAACTCTTATTTCAACGATACCCTTGCTTGCTTCAGTCAATGTTAAAGAATATAAGGTTGAGAATATCTCTTAAGCAGGTTATCCCAGGGTTCTCAAAATTTGGGTTTATTATTGTTTTTTGGTCTACAGTAATAAAATATGAAAAAAATTAATTTCAAAGAAACTCTTATTTCAACGATACCCTTGCTTGCTTCAGTCAATGTTAAAGAATATAAGGTTGAGAATATCTCTTAAGCAGGTTATCCCAGGGTTCTCAAAATTTGGGTTTATTATTGTTTTTTGGTCTACAGTAATAAAATATGAAAAAAATTAATTTCAGAGAAACTCTTATTTCAACGATACCCTTGCTTGCTTCAGTCAATGTTAAAGAATATAAGGTTGAGAATATCTCTTAAGCAGGTTATCCCAGGGTTCTCAAAATTTGGGTTTATTATTGTTTTTTGGTCTACAGTAATAAAATATGAAAAAAATTAATTTCAGAGAAACTCTTATTTCAACGATACCCTGCTTGCTTCAGTCAATGTTAAAGAATATAAGGTTGAGAATATCTCTTAAGCAGGTTATCCCAGGGTTCTCAAAATTTGGGTTTATTATTGTTTTTTGGTCTACAGTAATATAATATGAAAAAAATTAATTTCAAAGAAACTCTTATTTCAACGATACCCTTGCTTGCTTCAGTCAATGTTAAAGAATATAAGGTTGAGAATATCTCTTAAGCAGGTTATCCCAGGGTTCTCAAAATTTGGGTTTATTATTGTTTTTTGGTCTACAGTAATAAAATATGAAAAAAGTTAATTTCAGAGAAACTCTTATTTCAACGATACCCTTGCTTGCTTCAGTCAATGTTAAAGAATATAAGGTTGAGAATATCTCTTAAGCAGGTTATCCCAGGGTTCTCAAAATTTGGGATTATTATTGTTTTTTGGTCTACAGTAATAAAATATGAAAAAAGTTAATTTCAGAGAAACTCTTATTTCAACGATACCCTTGCTTGCTTCAGTCAATGTTAAAGAATATAAGGTTGAGAATATCTCTTAAGCAGGTTATCCCAGGGTTCTCAAAATTTGGGTTTGTTATTGTTTTTTTTTCTACAGTAATAAAATATGAAAAAAGTTAATTTCAGAGAAACTCTTATTTCAACGATACCCTTGCTTGCTTCAGTCAATGTTAAAGAATATAAGGTTGAGAATATCTCTTAAGCAGGTTATCCCAGGGTTCTCAAAATTTGGGTTTATTATTGTTTTTTGGTCTACAGTAATAAAATATGAAAAAAGTTAATTTCAGAGAAACTCTTATTTCAACGATACCCTTGCTTGCTTCAGTCAATGTTAAAGAATATAAGGTTGAGAATATCTCTTAAGCAGGTTATCCCAGGGTTCTCAAAATTTGGGTTTATTATTGTTTTTTGGTCTACAGTAATAAAATATGAAAAAAATTAATTTCAGAGAAACTCTTATTTCAACGATACCCTTGCTTGCTTCAGTCAATGTTAAAGAATATAAGGTTGAGAATATCCCTTAAGCAGGTTATCCCAGGGTTCTCAAAATTTGGGTTTATTATTGTTTTTTGGTCTACAGTAATAAAATATGAAAAAAATTAATTTCAGAGAAACTCTTATTTCAACGATACCCTTGCTTGCTTCAGTCAATGTTAAAGAATATAAGGTTGAGAATATCTCTTAAGCAGGTTATCCCAGGGTTCTCAAAATTTGGGTTTATAATTGTTTTTTGGTCTACAGTAATAAAATATGAAAAAAATTAATTTCAGAGAAACTCTTATTTCAACGATACCCTTGCTTGCTTCAGTCAATGTTAAAGAATATAAGGTTGAGAATATCTCTTAAGCAGGTTATCCCAGGGTTCTCAAAATTTGGGTTTATTATTGTTTTTTGGTCTACAGTAATAAAATATGAAAAAAATTAATTTCAGAGAAACTCTTATTTCAACGATACCCTTGCTTGCTTCAGTCAATGTTAAAGAATATAAGGTTGAGAATATCTCTTAAGCAGGTTATCCCAGGGTTCTCAAAATTTGGGTTTATTATTGTTTTTTGGTCTACAGTAATAAAATATGAAAAAAGTTAATTTCAGAGAAACTCTTATTTCAACGATACCCTTGCTTGCTTCAGTCAATGTTAAAGAATATAAGGTTGAGAATATCTCTTAAGCAGGTTATCCCAGGGTTCTCAAAATTTGGGTTTATTATTGTTTTTTGGTCTACAGTAATAAAATATGAAAAGAATTAATTTCAGAGAAACTCTTATTTCAACGATACCCTTGCTTGCTTCAGTCAATGTTAAAGAATATAAGGTTGAGAATATCTCTTAAGCAGGTTATCCCAGGGTTCTCAAAATTTGGGTTTATTATTGTTTTTTGGTCTACAGTAATAAAATATGAAAAAAATTAATTTCAAAGAAACTCTTATTTCAACGATACCCTTGCTTGCTTCAGTCAATGTTAAAGAATATAAGGTTGAGAATATCTCTTAAGCAGGTTATCCCAGGGTTCTCAAAATTTGGGTTTATTATTGTTTTTTGGTCTACAGTAATAAAATATGAAAAAAATTAATTTCAGAGAAACTCTTATTTCAACGATACCCTTGCTTGCTTCAGTCAATGTTAAAGAATATAAGGTTGAGAATATCTCTTAAGCAGGTTACCCCAGGGTTCTCAAAATTTGGGTTTATTATTGTTTTTTGGTCTTCAGTAATAAAATATGAAAAAAATTAATTTCAGAGAAACTCTTATTTCAACGATACCCTGCTTGCTTCAGTCAATGTTAAAGAATATAAGGTTGAGAATATCTCTTAAGCAGGTTATCCCAGGGTTCTCAAAATTTGGGTTTATTATTGTTTTTTGGTCTACAGTAATAAAATATGAAAAAAGTTAATTTCAGAGAAACTCTTATTTCAACGATACCCTTGCTTGCTTCAGTCAATGTTAAAGAATATAAGGTTGAGAATATCTCTTAAGCAGGTTATCCCAGGGTTCTCAAAATTTGGGTTTATTATTGTTTTTTGGTCTACAGTAATAAAATATGAAAAAAATTAATTTCAGAGAAACTCTCATTTCAACGATACCCTTGCTTGCTTCAGTCAATGTTAAAGAATATAAGGTTGAGAATATCTCTTAAGCAGGTTATCCCAGGGTTCTCAAAATTTGGGTTTATTATTGTTTTTTGATCTACAGTAATAAAATATGAAAAAAGTTAATTTCAGAGAAACTCTTATTTCAACGATACCCTTGCTTGCTTCAGTCAATGTTAAAGAATATAAGGTTGAGAATATCTCTTAAGCAGGTTATCCCAGGGTTCTCAAAATTTGGGTTTATTATTGTTTTTTGGTCTACAGTAATAAAATATGAAAAAAATTAATTTCAGAGAAACTCTTATTTCAACGATACCCTTGCTTGCTTCAGTCAATGTTAAAGAATATAAGGTTGAGAATATCTCTTAAGCAGGTTATCCCAGGGTTCTCAAAATTTGGGTTTATTATTGTTTTTTGGTCTACAGTAATAAAATATGAAAAAAGTTAATTTCAGAGAAACTCTTATTTCAACGATACCCTTGCTTGCTTCAGTCAATGTTAAAGAATATAAGGTTGAGAATATCTCTTAAGCAGGTTATCCCAGGGTTCTCAAAATTTGGGTTTATTATTGTTTTTTGGTCTACAGTAATAAAATATGAAAAAAATTAATTTCAGAGAAACTCTCATTTCAACAATACCCTTGCTTGCTTCAGTCAATGTTAAAGAATATAAGGTTGAGAATATCTCTTAAGCGATACCCGGCCCACTGGGCACAATATATCATTTTTCCAAAGACCTCATTGACTTCAATCAAGAAAGTCGAGGATCTTACCCATTTAAAGTTTGAGAATAGGTTGAGGTCGTTTCGGCCCCAATTCCTCTAATCATTCGCTTTACCAGATAAGACTATTTCTCCAAATATGTATATGCACCAGCTATCCTGAGGGAAACTTCGGAGGGAACCAGCTACTAGATGGTTCGATTGGTCTTTCGCCCCTATACCCAATTCTGACAATCGATTTGCACGTCAGA
>CAVNZG010000213.1:17500-27462 GCA_963693315.1 Diogma glabrata
TACAGTAATAAAATATGAAAAAATTAATTTCAGAGAAACTCTTATTTCAACGATACCCTTGCTTGCTTCAGTCAATGTTAAAGAATATAAGGTTGAGAATATCTCTTAAGCAGGTTATCCCAGGGTTCTCAAAATTTGGGTTTATTATTGTTTTTTGGTCTACAGTAATAAAATATGAAAAAAATTAATTTCAGAGAAACTCTTATTTCAACGATACCCTGCTTGCTTCAGTCAATGTTAAAGAATATAAGGTTGAGAATATCTCTTAAGCAGGTTATCCCAGGGTTCTCAAAATTTGGGTTTATTATTGTTTTTTGGTCTACAGTAATAAAATATGAAAAAAGTTAATTTCAGAGAAACTCTTATTTCAACGATACCCTTGCTTGCTTCAGTCAATGTTAAAGAATATAAGGTTGAGAATATCTCTTAAGCAGGTTATCCCAGGGTTCTCAAAATTTGGGTTTATTATTGTTTTTTGGTCTACAGTAATAAAATATGAAAAAAATTAATTTCAGAGAAACTCTTATTTCAACGATACCCTTGCTTGCTTCAGTCAATGTTAAAGAATATAAGGTTGAGAATATCTCTTAAGCAGGTTATCCCAGGGTTCTCAAAATTTGGGTTTATTATTGTTTTTTGGTCTACAGTAATAAAATATGAAAAAAATTAATTTCAGAGAAACTCTTATTTCAACGATACCCTGCTTGCTTCAGTCAATGTTAAAGAATATAAGGTTGAGAATATCTCTTAAGCAGGTTATCCCAGGGTTCTCAAAATTTGGGTTTATTATTGTTTTTTGGTCTACAGTAATAAAATATGAAAAAAATTAATTTCAAAGAAACTCTTTTTTCAACGATACCCTTGCTTGCTTCAGTCAATGTTAAAGAATATAAGGTTGAAAATATCTCTTAAGCAGGTTATCCCAGGGTTCTCAAAATTTGGGTTTATAATTGTTTTTTGGTCTACAGTAATAAAATATGAAAAAAATTAATTTCGGAGAAACTCTTATTTCAACGATACACTTGCTTGCTTCAGTCAATGTTAAAGAATATAAGGTTGAGAATATCTCTTAAGCAGGTTATCCCAGGGTTCTCAGAATTTGGGTTTATTATTGTTTTTTGGTCTACAGTAATAAAATATGAAAAAAATTAATTTCAGAGAAACTCTTATTTCAACGATACCCTTGCTTGCTTCAGTCAATGTTAAAGAATATAAGGTTGAGAATATCTCTTAAGCAGGTTATCCCAGGGTTCTCAAAATTTGGGTTTATTAATGTTTTTTGGTCTACAGTAATAAAATATGAAAAAAATTAATTTCAAAGAAGCTCTTATTTCAACGATACCCTTGCTTGCTTCAGTCAATGTTAAAGAATATAAGGTTGAGAATATCTCTTAAGCAGGTTATCCCAGGGTTCTCAAAATTTGGGTTTATTATTGTTTTTTGGTCTACAGTAATAAAATATGAAAAAAGTTAATTTCAGAGAAACTCTTATTTCAACGATACCCTTGCTTGCTTCAGTCAATGTTAAAGAATATAAGGTTGAGAATATCTCTTAAGCAGGTTATCCCAGGGTTCTCAAAATTTGGGTTTATTATTGTTTTTTGGTCTACAGTAATAAAATATTAAAAAAATTAATTTCAGAGAAACTCTTATTTCAACGATACCCTGCTTGCTTCAGTCAATGTTAAAGAATATAAGGTTGAGAATATCTCTTAAGCAGGTTATCCCAGGGTTCTCAAAATTTGGGTTTATTATTGTTTTTTGGTCTACAGTAATAAAATATGAAAAAAATTAATTTCAGAGAAACTCTTATTTCAACGATACCCTTGCTTGCTTCAGTCAATGTTAAAGAATATAAGGTTGAGAATATCTCTTAAGCAGGTTATCCCAGGGTTCTCAAAATTTGGGTTTATTATTGTTTTTTGGTCTACAGTAATAAAATATGAAAAAAGTTAATTTCAGAGAAACTCTTATTTCAACGATACCCTTGCTTGCTTCAGTCAATGTTAAAGAATATAAGGTTGAGAATATCTCTTAAGCAGGTTATCCCAGGGTTCTCAAAATTTGGGTTTATTATTGTTTTTTGGTCTACAGTAATAAAATATGAAAAAAATTAATTTCAGAGAAACTCTTATTTCAACGATACCCTTGCTTGCTTCAGTCAATGTTAAAGAATATAAGGTTGAGAATATCTCTTAAGCAGGTTATCCCAGGGTTCTCAAAATTTGGGTTTATTATTGTTTTTTGGTCTACAGTAATAAAATATGAAAAAAATTAATTTCAGAGAAACTCTTATTTCAACGATACCCTTGCTTGCTTCAGTCAATGTTAAAGAATATAAGGTTGAGAATATCTCTTAAGCAGGTTATCCCAGGGTTCTCAAAATTTGGGTTTATTATTGTTTTTTGGTCTACAGTAATAAAATATGAAAAAAGTTAATTTCAGAGAAACTCTTATTTCAACGATACCCTTGCTTGCTTCAGTCAATGTTAAAGAATATAAGGTTGAGAATATCTCTTAAGCAGGTTATCCCAGGGTTCTCAAAATTTGGGTTTATTATTGTTTTTTGGTCTACAGTAATAAAATATGAAAAAAATTAATTTCAAGAAACTCTTATTTCAACGATACCCTTGCTTGCTTCAGTCAATGTTAAAGAATATAAGGTTGAGAATATCTCTTAAGCAGGTTATCCCAGGGTTCTCAAAATTTGGGTTTATTAATGTTTTTTGGTCTACAGTAATAAAATATGAAAAAAATTAATTTCAGAGAAACTCTTATTTCAACGATACCCTTGCTTGCTTCAGTCAATGTTAAAGAATATAAGGTTGAGAATATCTCTTAAGCAGGTTATCCCAGGGTTCTCAAAATTTGGGTTTATTATTGTTTTTTGGTCTACAGTAATAAAATATGAAAAAAATTAATTTCAGAGAAACTCTTATTTCAACGATACCCTTGCTTGCTTCAGTCAATGTTAAAGAATATAAGGTTGAGAATATCTCTTAAGCAGGTTATCCCAGGGTTCTCAAAATTTGGGTTTATTATTGTTTTTTGGTCTACAGTAATAAAATATGAAAAAAGTTAATTTCAGAGAAACTCTTATTTCAACGATACCCTTGCTTGCTTCAGTCAATGTTAAAGAATATAAGGTTGAGAATATCTCTTAAGCAGGTTATCCCAGGGTTCTCAAAATTTGGGTTTATTATTGTTTTTTGGTCTACAGTAATAAAATATGAAAAAAATTAATTTCAGAGAAACTCTTATTTCAACGATACCCTTGCTTGCTTCAGTCAATGTTAAAGAATATAAGGTTGAGAATATCTCTTAAGCAGGTTATCCCAGGGTTCTCAAAATTTGGGTTTATTATTGTTTTTTGGTCTACAGTAATAAAATATGAAAAAAATTAATTTCAGAGAAACTCTTATTTCAACGATCCCTTGCTTGCTTCAGTCAATGTTAAAGAATATAGGGTTGAGAATATCTCTTAAGCAGGTTATCCCAGGGTTCTCAAAATTTGGGTTTATTAATGTTTTTTGGTCTACAGTAATAAAATATGAAAAAAATTACTTTCAGAGAAACTCTTATTTCAACGATACCCTTGCTTGCTTCAGTCAATGTTAAAGAATATAAGGTTGAGAATATCTCTTAAGCAGGTTATCCCAGGGTTCTCAAAATTTGGGTTTATTATTGTTTTTTGGTCTACAGTAATAAAATATGAAAAAAATTAATTTCAGAGAAACTCTTATTTCAACGATACCCTTGCTTGCTTCAGTCAATGTTAAAGAACATAAGGTTGAGAATATCTCTTAAGCAGGTTATCCCAGGGTTCTCAAAATTTGGGTTTATTATTGTTTTTTGGTCTACAGTAATAAAATATGAAAAAAGTTAATTTCAGAGAAACTCTTATTTCAACGATACCCTTGCTTGCTTCAGTCAATGTTAAAGAATATAAGGTTGAGAATATCTCTTAAGCAGGTTATCCCAGGGTTCTCAAAATTTGGGTTTATTAATGTTTTTTGGTCTACAGTAATAAAATATGAAAAAAATTAATTTCAAAGAAACTCTTATTTCAACGATACCCTTGCTTGCTTCAGTCAATGTTAAAGAATATAAGGTTGAGAATATCTCTTAAGCAGGTTATCCCAGGGTTCTCAAAATTTGGGTTTATTAATGTTTTTTGGTCTACAGTAATAAAATATGAAAAAAATTAATTTCAGAGAAAGTCTTATTTCAACGATACCCTTGCTTGCTTCAGTCAATGTTAAAGAATATAAGGTTGAGAATATCTCTTAAGCAGGTTATCCCAGGGTTCTCAAAATTTGGGTTTATTATTGTTTTTTGGTCTACAGTAATAAAATATGAAAAAAGTTAATTTCAGAGAAACTCTTATTTCAACGATACCCTTGCTTGCTTCAGTCAATGTTAAAGAATATAAGGTTGAGAATATCTCTTAAGCAGGTTATCCCAGGGTTCTCAAAATTTGGGTTTATTATTGTTTTTTGGTCTACAGTAATAAAATATGAAAAAAATTAATTTCAGAGAAACTCTTATTTCAACGATACCCTTGCTTGCTTCAGTCAATGTTAAAGAATATAAGGTTGAGAATATCTCTTAAGCAGGTTATCCCAGGGTTCTCAAAATTTGGGTTTATTAATGTTTTTTGGTCTACAGTAATAAAATATGAAAAAAATTAATTTCAAAGAAACTCTTATTTCAACGATACCCTTGCTTGCTTCAGTCAATGTTAAAGAATATAAGGTTGAGAATATCTCTTAAGCAGGTTATCCCAGGGTTCTCAAAATTTGGGTTTATTATTGTTTTTTGGTCTACAGTAATAAAATATGAAAAAAGTTAATTTCAGAGAAACTCTTATTTCAACGATACCCTTGCTTGCTTCAGTCAATGTTAAAGAATATAAGGTTGAGAATATCTCTTAAGCAGGTTATCCCAGGGTTCTCAAAATTTGGGTTTATTATTGTTTTTTGGTCTACAGTAATAAAATATGAAAAAAATTAATTTCAGAGAAACTCTTATTTCAACGATACCCTTGCTTGCTTCAGTCAATGTTAAAGAATATAAGGTTGAGAATATCTCTTAAGCAGGTTATCCCAGGGTTCTCAAAATTTGGGTTTATTATTGTTTTTTGGTCTACAGTAATAAAATATGAAAAAAATTAATTTCAAAGAAACTCTTATTTCAACGATACCCTTGCTTGCTTCAGTCAATGTTAAAGAATATAAGGTTGAGAATATCTCTTAAGCAGGTTATCCCAGGGTTCTCAAAATTTGGGTTTATTATTGTTTTTTGGTCTACAGTAATAAAATATGAAAAAAATTAATTTCAGAGAAACTCTTATTTCAACGATACCCTTGCTTGCTTCAGTCAATGTTAAAGAATATAAGGTTGAGAATATCTCTTAAGCAGGTTATCCCAGGGTTCTCAAAATTTGGGTTTATTATTGTTTTTTGGTCTACAGTAATAAAATATGAAAAAAATTAATTTCAGAGAAACTCTTATTCCAACGATACCCTTGCTTGCTTCAGTCAATGTTAAAGAATATAAGGTTGAGAATATCTCTTAAGCAGGTTATCCCAGGGTTCTCAAAATTTGGGTTTATTAATGTTTTTTGGTCTACAGTAATAAAATATGAAAAAAATTAATTTCAGAGAAACTCTTATTTCAACGATACCCTTGCTTGCTTCAGTCAATGTTAAAGAATATAAGGTTGAGAATATCTCTTAAGCAGGTTATCCCAGGGTTCTCAAAATTTGGGTTTATTATTGTTTTTTGGTCTACAGTAATAAAATATGAAAAAAATTAATTTCAGAGAAACTCTTATTTCAACGATACCCTTGCTTGCTTCAGTCAATGTTAAAGAATATAAGGTTGAGAATATCTCTTAAGCAGGTTATCCCAGGGTTCTCAAAATTTGGGTTTATTATTGTTTTTTGGTCTACAGTAATAAAATATGAAAAAAAGTTAATTTCAGAGAAACTCTTATTTCAACGATACCCTTGCTTGCTTCAGTCAATGTTAAAGAATATAAGGTTGAGAATATCTCTTAAGCAGGTTATCCCAGGGTTCTCAAAATTTGGGTTCATTATTGTTTTTTGGTCTACAGTAATAAAATATTAAAAAAATTAATTTCAGAGAAACTCTTATTTCAACGATACCCTGCTTGCTTCAGTCAATGTTAAAGAATATAAGGTTGAGAATATCTCTTAAGCAGGTTATCCCAGGGTTCTCAAAATTTGGGTTTATTATTGTTTTTTGGTCTACAGTAATAAAATATGAAAAAAGTTAATTTCAGAGAAACTCTTATTTCAACGATACCCTTGCTTGCTTCAGTCAATGTTAAAGAATATAAGGTTGAGAATATCTCTTAAGCAGGTTATCCCAGGGTTCTCAAAATTTGGGTTTATTATTGTTTTTTGGTCTACAGTAATAAAATATTAAAAAAATTAATTTCAGAGAAACTCTTATTTCAACGATACCCTGCTTGCTTCAGTCAATGTTAAAGAATATAAGGTTGAGAATATCTCTTAAGCAGGTTATCCCAGGGTTCTCAAAATTTGGGTTTATTATTGTTTTTTGGTCTACAGTAATAAAATATGAAAAAAATTAATTTCAGAGAAACTCTTATTTCAACGATACCCTTGCTTGCTTCAGTCAATGTTAAAGAATATAAGGTTGAGAATATCTCTTAAGCAGGTTATCCCAGGGTTCTCAAAACTTGGGTTTATTATTGTTTTTTGGTCTACAGTAATAAAATATGAAAAAAATTAATTTCAAGAAGCTCTTATTTCAACGATACCCTTGCTTGCTTCAGTCAATGTTAAAGAATATAAGGTTGAGAATATCTCTTAAGCAGGTTATCCCAGGGTTCTCAAAATTTGGGTTTATTAATGTTTTTTGGTCTACAGTAATAAAATATGAAAAAAATTAATTTCAGAGAAACTCTTATTTCAACGATACCCTTGCTTGCTTCAGTCAATGTTAAAGAATATAAGGTTGAGAATATCTCTTAAGCAGGTTATCCCAGGGTTCTCAAAATTTGGGTTTATTATTGTTTTTTGGTCTACAGTAATAAAATATGAAAAAAATTAATTTCAGAGAAACTCTTATTTCAACGATACCCTTGCTTGCTTCAGTCAATGTTAAAGAATATAAGGTTGAGAATATCTCTTAAGCAGGTTATCCCAGGGTTCTCAAAATTTGGGTTTATTATTGTTTTTTGGTCTACAGTAATAAAATATGAAAAAAATTAATTTCAGAGAAACTCTTATTTCAACGATACCCTTGCTTGCTTCAGTCAATGTTAAAGAATATAAGGTTGAGAATATCTCTTAAGCAGGTTATCCCAGGGTTCTCAAAATTTGGGTTTATTAATGTTTTTTGGTCTACAGTAATAAAATATGAAAAAAATTAATTTCAGAGAAACTCTTATTTCAACGATACCCTTGCTTGCTTCAGTCAATGTTAAAGAATATAAGGTTGAGAATATCTCTTAAGCAGGTTATCCCAGGGTTCTCAAAATTTGGGTTTATTAATGTTTTTTGGTCTACAGTAATAAAATATGAAAAAAATTAATTTCAAAGAAACTCTTATTTCAACGATACCCTTGCTTGCTTCAGTCAATGTTAAAGAATATAAGGTTGAGAATATCTCTTAAGCAGGTTATCCCAGGGTTCTCAAAATTTGGGTTTATTATTGTTTTTTGGTCTACAGTAATAAAATATGAAAAAAATTAATTTCAGAGAAACTCTTATTTCAACGATACCCTTGCTTGCTTCAGTCAATGTTAAAGAATATAAGGTTGAGAATATCTCTTAAGCAGGTTATCCCAGGGTTCTCAAAATTTGGGTTTATTATTGTTTTTTGGTCTACAGTAATAAAATATGAAAAAAATTAATTTCAGAGAAACTCTTATTTCAACGATACCCTTGCTTGCTTCAGTCAATGTTAAAGAATATAAGGTTGAGAATATCTCTTAAGCAGGTTATCCCAGGGTTCTCAAAATTTGGGTTTATTATTGTTTTTTGGTCTACAGTAATAAAATATGAAAAAAGTTAATTTCAGAGAAACTCTTATTTCAACGATACCCTTGCTTGCTTCAGTCAATGTTAAAGAATATAAGGTTGAGAATATCTCTTAAGCAGGTTATCCCAGGGTTCTCAAAATTTGGGTTTATTATTGTTTTTTGGTCTACAGTAATAAAATATGAAAAAAATTAATTTCAGAGAAACTCTTATTTCAACGATACCCTTGCTTGCTTCAGTCAATGTTAAAGAATATAAGGTTGAGAATATCTCTTAAGCAGGTTATCCCAGGGTTCTCAAAATTTGGGTTTATTATTGTTTTTTGGTCTACAGTAATAAAATATGAAAAAAATTAATTTCAGAGAAACTCTTATTTCAACGATACCCTTGCTTGCTTCAGTCAATGTTAAAGAATATAAGGTTGAGAATATCTCTTAAGCAGGTTATCCCAGGGTTCTCAAAATTTGGGTTTATTATTGTTTTTTGGTCTACAGTAATAAAATATGAAAAAAGTTAATTTCAGAGAAACTCTTATTTCAACGATACCCTGCTTGCTTCAGTCAATGTTAAAGAATATAAGGTTGAGAATATCTCTTAAGCAGGTTATCCCAGGGTTCTCAAAATTTGGGTTTATTATTGTTTTTTGGTCTACAGTAATAAAATATGAAAAAAGATAATTTCAGAGAAACTCTTATTTCAACGATACCCTTGCTTGCTTCAGTCAATGTTAAAGAATATAAGGTTGAGAATATCTCTTAAGCAGGTTATCCCAGGGTTCTCAAAATTTGGGTTTATTATTGTTTTTTGGTCTACAGTAATAAAATATGAAAAAAATTAATTTCAGAGAAACTCTTATTTCAACGATACCCTGCTTGCTTCAGTCAATGTTAAAGAATATAAGGTTGAGAATATCTCTTAAGCAGGTTATCCCAGGGTTCTCAAAATTTGGGTTTATTATTGTTTTTTGGTCTACAGTAATAAAATATGAAAAAAATTAATTTCAGAGAAACTCTTATTTCAACGATACCCTGCTTGCTTCAGTCAATGTTAAAGAATATAAGGTTGAGAATATCTCTTAAGCAGGTTATCCCAGGGTTCTCAAAATTTGGGTTTATTATTGTTTTTTGGTCTTCAGTAATAAAATATGAAAAAAGTTAATTTCAGAGAAACTCTTATTTCAACGATACCCTTGCTTGCTTCAGTCAATGTTAAAGAATATAAGGTTGAGAATATCTCTTAAGCAGGTTATCCCAGGGTTCTCAAAATTTGGGTTTATTATTGTTTTTTGGTCTACAGTAATAAAATATGAAAAAAGTTAATTTCAGAGAAACTCTTATTTCAACGATACCCTTGCTTGCTTCAGTCAATGTTAAAGAATATAAGGTTGAGAATATCTCTTAAGCAGGTTATCCCAGGGTTCTCAAAATTTGGGTTTATTATTGTTTTTTGGTCTACAGTAATAAAATATGAAAAAAATTAATTTCAGAGAAACTCTTATTTCAACGATACCCTTGCTTGCTTCAGTCAATGTTAAAGAATATAAGGTTGAGAATATCTCTTAAGCAGGTTATCCCAGGGTTCTCAAAATTTGGGTTTATTAATGTTTTTTGGTCTACAGTAATAAAATATGAAAAAAATTAATTTCAAAGAAACTCTTATTTCAACGATACCCTTGCTTGCTTCAGTCAATGTTAAAGAATATAAGGTTGAGAATATCTCTTAAGCAGGTTATCCCAGGGTTCTCAAAATTGGGTTTATTATTGTTTTTTGGTCTACAGTAATAAAATATGAAAAAAATTAATTTCAGAGAAACTCTTATTTCAACGATACCCTTGCTTGCTTCAGTCAATGTTAAAGAATATAAGGTTGAGAATATCTCTTAAGCAGGTTATCCCAGGGTTCTCAAAATTTGGGTTTATTATTGTT
>CAVNZG010000214.1:0-18420 GCA_963693315.1 Diogma glabrata
AGTAATGACTTTCCCTTTTTTTTTTTAAAAAAAAGTAATATACATACTATAAAAAAGTGTTCCACTATAAAAAAAGTCTATAGAGCAAGACTTTTTTATGGAAAAAGACGACTTTTACACTGAAAAGATAAAAAGATAATCCAATTACTTCTTTACTTACTTGAGTTTAATTGATCTCAAAAATCCAAAATATATTTAAAATTATCTAGCAGTCTATGTTGGATACGACATTGTTAAAAATATATAATAAAATTAGATGTTTATTAAAAATAATGGTGAAATGTCACAATTCCAATCCTATAAAATATTTTTTCCATGAAAAAGTGTAATATTCGTCTTACTCTCTCTTTAGAAAATTAATCATGGTTTCCCGTTCTATTTTGGCTAGAAAAAAAGATGAAAAAGACTAATGGAGAGTCAGCTTTACTCTATTGACTTTTTTTTTATAGTAGAACACTCTTTTTTATAGCATGACTTTTCAAAAAGTCATGGAAAGTAAAAAAAAGTCACGGAATAAATAAAAAGTCGTCATCTTTGTTACTTTCGCACTTATATGATTTTCATATCTTCTATTTCAAACGCTAAAAATGACGAGAAAAAAGTCTAATGGAGATTAACCTTTAATAACACGTTTGATTTCTTGAAACATAGAATGAATGTTGCTGATTTGACCGTTTTCTACAAATACAATACAATAGAGATAAACCTTCTTCAATATTCATGTTATATCTGATTTCCTGAATAAATTTGTAAGTTTTCCATTAAAAAATACGTCGCATTTTGTTATTTGTAGGCACATTTTCTCAGAGATAGCTTCATAGCAAATAGAACGAAATCAATGACATATAATCGATTTAAAGTTCTGAGTAGTTTTCCGTCGAGCAAATTTGATAAAAAGAAACGATAAATGCCTTAAATTTGTCTATTATTGGGGATTTTTGAGATCAAATAAACTCAAGTAAGTAAAGAAGTAATTGAATTTTTGCAATTCAAATATAAGTTTCTCAGAAAAATTCGAACCTTTCTCCTCAGTGCCTGGTTCGAATCCTTAGGCAGACACGCTATCCATTACGCCGTTGAGGCGATGACAATTTCGAAGTTGAAACTTTTTCATCATCATCTATTATTTAATTTGTGAGAGACACAAATCTCTTGCAACGTTTCATGATCTTACAAAAACGTATGTGTAGATGACGATAATACGAGTTCTCCTAAATGTTATTACCTGCTAGGTTTTTTCTTTTACTAGAAATACTCTCCAAAAATCGTACTAGATTATTTTATTACAAATTTAAATATAATTTTATTACAAAATTCAACAGCTACGTAGCGTTGTACGGTTCATTTGTGCTGTCAAAAATGAATTTTACAAATTTATTCAAGAAAGAAATAGAATCAAGATATTTGGTTAGTTGTGAGCTGTCATTCGTCGCGTTGAATTCACTTTGGGCATTTTGAAAATTTATTAAAAATAATAAAAGAAATTATAATATTTAATAAATACTAATACTAGTGTTAATGAACTGTTTGTTATATAATTTATGATAAATTTCACTTAACAGAAAGAAAATTTACTTTTCGAATTATAGTTTGAGCTCATAAATAAGAAAGTGTTTCATCGTTTTTCTAAAAAATAAGTTTACTTTTTTATTTATTTCTGTACTGATAATATATTTTGAAAATTTTGATATATATTTAGAATATAATATAATTTAAGTGAATGCCTTCTAATCAAGGGTATCAAAAAGTAGCTACAGGCATTGTTGGCGAAGAAAATAATAACAAAACCACCATGGAAAAAAGCTCCACGGAAAGCGGAAGTGAAAGTGGTTTGCCTTCCACACACTCATCCCAACAATTAATGCCAACAGATACGGAAAGTGTAACAACAGAAGATCATAACCGTAGAATACCAAATAGTTCCACAATACGTTCTATATCGGCACGAAATTGGTTTACTGTAGCTGTATTATGTTTTGTAAATTTAATTAATTATATGGATCGATTTACAATAGCCGGTAAGTAACACACATACAAGTTGAGTTTTAATTGTAACCATTAATGATAATTTTATATATTTTCTGGTGGTATAATATACATAAATTGGCGGTTCGAAAAATAAATAAAACAATCGTCTGAAACACAAAAAATATTATTTAATCATGAACTCTTTACCAAAATAATTAATTACAGTTTGTTTTCAATTAAAAATATTAAAACATTAAATCACTTTCGAGTCGACTAAAATAACTGAATTTTCTGAAAAAATTGAAATATAGTTGTTTGAAAAAATTCAGTTATTTCATTAAAATCGGACGCGTCTTCAGCGCGTAGTAGAATTACATTGATAAGATTCGAAAACGTATAGTGCAACAACAACCTTGAATATATTCAATAACGTTACTCTCATAAATTAGTGATCGTAAATAAAACCCATACATTTTTGTTATGTTTAAATGTGAGTTTTATTTGTTTACCGTTCGAATCATGACAATATGGATAATGTTGTCTATAGTAATAAGCTATCTGATTATTTAGATAAAACAAAAAATAACTGTTGAAGAAAACTACCGTATGCATATTACTTCGAAAAATTTTAATTTCTCACTTATGCAACCTAATATTTAGTTTTAAGCATCAATGACGTAATGAATTTATTATGCTCTAGTGTGATATGCACAAAAGATGGAATTTCTATAGAACACCACTTTGCTGTTGTAGCGACGTTGTTAAAGTGCTATTCGCTCAATTCCGTTTTTAAATTCAGAGGCCTTGCTACGACCCTTGCGCGGTACCACAGATCCCTCTTCGTCAGGTCCTTCGGATTCTCTGGAGATGTAAATAGGTGGTCAATATCATGTGGAGTGCCCTCATATGCGGGACACTTGTTAATAATTTGGGGGTCGATTTGGTTTATGTAAATAATGTTCGTGACCAGCCGAATCTTAGTTGCGCTAGAATACATCCAGTGCTGCGAGACAATTGGTTTTCTTCTGCAGCGACTTGTGATTGTTTTTCATTCAGAACTCGATTATGTAGTTGTCTGTTTCTTCTTTTTTCTACACCCTTGGTGGAAGCCTTTTTATACCACTTCTATATGTAAGCTCACCGATACTCTTGGTGTTTGGATCTTCTCTAACATCAGTTTGAAATAGCTTAGCAGTTTTCCTTATGGATCTAGGTGGTGACGCCATTAACAGGATGTCATTGCATGGATGTTGCTCCTTGTGACAGGCGTATATGTATTGTTTAAATAGCATCTCACTGTGGTCCCGGACTGGCAAGACATTACATTCCTCATGTAGGTGGTCTCCCGTCTCTGTGAGCCATAAGTTGGCATCCAGTAGCGGTTCTCCAAGCTGCGTTTTGCGTGGTTTGTATCTTCCAGTACGTATCAGGTTTGTCCTAAGAATTTATTTACAAACATTACAGTGACACATTTTTGCGTTGGTCCTGGGTTTGTTTCGATGCCAACCATTAAGAGATGAGTCTGAAGCAGCCGGGCCAGTGACAGCTGCTTCCTTATCCAAAATAAGGAAAGACGGAGATTGTACTTTTCGTCGAGATTGTTGTAATCGTCCTTGGGTTAAAATTCTTTCGAGTACTTCTGGGGCGTAGATCCGACCATCTTGAGAAACAAAATCTTTAAAAGCGGTTTGGTAACATCAAATAAATATGAACGTATTATCATAACTTGAAATGTATTTACGAAAAATAAAGGCATGCCTTTTAAGTTGCAGTCCCGTCATAGCACAAAGACTGGACGATACACTTAGACAAGTATAAATCTGCCACATATCTTCCTTCCTACTATTATGACCATTTGGCATTTCTATTGAAACAAAGTAATTGAAGTTTGGATATCAGTTAGTCAAAGCATTGGAGTGTATGTCCTACCCTTTCTCCGAAGTTCTACTAGAGGATGTGAAAGTACTGACACCCGTTTCACCGTCTAGGAGGAATGTAGTTGATGTTATTTTGGCGAAGCACTTGCTAGAATAGGCGCCAAGAGGGCGCGATGCGACTACTGATCCACTGTTGCGTGGTACTAAAATGTGATAAATTCTATTAGTTTACCTAGTCCATAAAGTGAAAGAAAATGAAGAATGTGATCTCATCGAGTGGTGTTGTTTGTACATTTTCCACTTTATTTAGATTGAACACACTTGAAAAAACACTCCGTCATATGATAACACCATACATCAAGCTCGATCTGATTTCAGAAGTTCAAAGTCAGTGGGCTTCATGTTGTGCCTGACCCTACTTTTTCTGTTGACTTTTGTACATATAATGCTATTCTATGAAATGATCACACATGTAAATAATAATCCATTAAATTAAGTCTTCAAGTGAAACTCAACAAGAAATTGAATTGAATTTTTAAAATTAATACAATTGAGGACACCTACGCTGCTATATGGCGTATCCACACCACAAAACAAAAATGCTCTCGTTCTTTTTTGACGCGATTCCATTCTGTTTATGTTGACGAAGCTTGGCGTGCTATAAATATTGCTTACAATAAGATTAGGTTAATTGACAATTAAAAATTTTCTCTTGTCGTTCGTGTCTGTCCTTCCCCAGATGACACGGTGATTCTACTTAATCTCTTCAGTTTCGGAGGTAACTCATTGTCTTGTGTATTCCATACTGCAGCAAATCTTGCTCGTTATTGAAACTGATTAGAAATTCCGTTTCGCTTCACTTTTAAAGAAAAAGGCTTTGTTGATTTCATGGTAGAAGTTTTGATTACGCCCATATCATAGACGTTTAGCTGTATGGTGCGGAAGTTGTAGTATATCTCTAAATTTAATTAAAATGTAAACGTAAAACAAAACAATGACCAATTGCGACCCTTTTATCGGCTCTTACACTCTTCCAATTGTAAGTTGCCGTCTTTTCAGTACTCGATCCGAAAGTTCCACAGAAATCAGAATTTCATTTTTCTTATCCCCTTTATCTATTGCGTCCACACACAATAACATTGCGTTTTGGTTTATTATTAAATGTTTCTGAAAAATCCTTACCACAGGCAACGTTCTTTGTGGTGGGTTAGACTTCTTAGCTTCATCCTCCACAAATCTGTTGCTCCAATTGAGCGAGGTTTGTTGCAAAGAGAGAAAGAGACAAAAGTTCTACGACCCTTGAGTTGAAAGCAAGTGCTACTAGAGTTGTGGGGGGGGGGGGGGGCAAATATGTCTATTTTTCTAGACATGCGCATTATACAAATAAAATTAGTTTAATACGGATAGTTACAGGTATCCGTATACATCTTTTGCGACTGATCTCTGCTACTAAAAGTTAAGCCTACAAGATCCTAGGCACAGTAATACCATGATTCCGGGAGAAAGAAAAGGAATGGGAATGAAATAGTTTCAGGAAGCGCGCTTGGTTTGGGATCCTCTGTTTGCTATTTAAAGGTCGTTCTGATAGAGACTACATGTGGTCCCGCCTAGTATATAGCACTCAAAGTTACAAGATAGTTTATTAGCATAAATAAATTTTACAACAATTATACGAAACATAAAATGAAAATAGAATTTGTATATACATATTTTATTTATTTTTAATTTGGTCAAAGAAACGTTAATACTCGAGAGATATTAGTAAGTAGTATCATGTTGTATTCATTCTCCACTTATTAATATGCTTGTTTTGATTTGATTATATAGTTAGTTGAAGTTAATTGTGTACGATGCAAGCTAACCTTTTTGGCTAAACTGAGGTAAAAAATATATAGCTGAAAAGTTTAGTCTAAATGTTCTCCATTTGAGGTATTTTAGCTGAAATGTAAGTTTACGACGTAATTATACGACATAGGAATTTAGGTTTATTTGCAATGTACTGAAATATAAAGATTTTTTTATTTTTTTTTTATTAATTAGTTAGACATGTTTAGCACACTAAATATGAAATATTCATTATTCAGACTCTTTGAATATCCGAAGATACCATGTCAACTATAAAGGAAGGAGATGAGGAAAATGGAAGGAATGGGGATATAGGGATAACTATACTAATTGTTTTAAATGACGATGGACATGGGGAAGGGGAAAATTCATCGGGAAATACAGAGGAGGGCATTGAGTTCCACAATTTGGTCACTCTATTAAAATAGTCGTTCTGGAAGGACACAGTTCTACAACGAGGTATTTGTACAACAAATGGATGGGATAACTCTGCAGCTCTGTCGATTATACTGCGATTACTGCGGCAGCTCTGTCGATTGGTCTGTCGATTATTCTGCGCACACGATGGAAGGCTATTTTGAATTTCCTTAGAGGAGAATTCGCTAAAGTTATATTTAAAGTAGATTGATAATCCAGCCACATTTCTTCTGTACTGGAGTGAATCAAGCTGGTCCGTTAGTTTGGTATTACCAATCAACCGTATTGCTTTTCTCTGTACAGAGTCTAGACATTTTATTGTTGACTGACAAGCACCTCCCCAAACATGACAGCAGTACTCCATACATGGACGAATAAAGGACTTGAAGATTAGCAAAATTTGCTCGGGATTGAAATACTTTTTACATCGACTCAAGAGTCCTAATTTTTGCATTGCAGATTTAGCAAGGTTGAACACATGTTTATTCCATTTCAGGTTATTTTGAATATCCACTTCAAGAAGTCTAACTGATTCAACCTCACGCAATTCCTCGTGGTTTATTTTAATAGGGAAATTTTTATGTCGCTCTATTCGCGAAAGACGGCATAGTTTGGTTTTGGTTGGATTAAATGAAACAAGATTACGATCATCCCATTCCATTATACGATCCAGATCTTTGTTAATCAATTAGCAGCTCTCTATCAGTGGTAACTGCAGTATGAGATCGAAATTTGGGAGATGCATGTGATGCATGCAATGTGCTGTCATCAGCAAAACTATGGATTGGGTGCACTGTGGAAATAAGTAAGTCATTGATGTATAAAAGAAACAAGGTTGGTGAGAGTGCAGAACCTTGGGGAACCCCTACATTGGTTGTGAAAATATTGGATGTGATGCCATCTAAATTAACATGAAATTGGCGACCTGTAAGAAAACTATGAATCCATGAGACAGTAAGATGGTCTATGCCATAAGATTTTAATTTAGCTATGAGATTTTTATACCATTCTTTATCAAATGCTCTAGAAATGTCAAGTGAAATACTGAATGTTTCACCATGGTTTTCCAGCGATTTGTTCCAGAGATGGGATACGTAGGCTAACAGATCACCTGTTGCATGACTTCTACGAAAACCATACTGTTTATCATCAATAATTCGCGACATTTCCAAATAATCTATTAAATTGTAGTTAACATATTTTTCAAATATTTTAGCTAAAACCGACAGAATTGCAATTGGTTTATAATTGTTAGGGTCTATCTTACTGCTTTTCTTTGATATGGGTTGAACGCTGGCCAGCTTCCAAGAATCGGGAAATATTCCGGTTTTATAAGATAAATAGAAAATTTTTGTTAAAATTGGAGCTAGCTGCCTAGCAAAATTTTTAAGAATGAGGGGTGGAATACCGTCCGGGCCAGCAGATTTGTTGATATTGATAGAAAGAAGCATTTTCCGTACAATATTGCAACGAAAAATAATTAGTTTCATATTCGTTACAACTGTGGAAATGAGTGTAGGAGAGTGGGGAGGTTCAACTGTGTTTGAGTTTTCTGCGAAAATACGACCCACAAGATCCGCCTTCTCTTTCGAGTCGCTTACGGGAATGTCGTTCAGAACTAGTTAGACGGTTATTATTTTATTTAATAAGTAGATTTATGTAAACTCGATGAGTATTAACATCAATTTTAGATAATCAAAAAGATAATTGTTTTATTTTTGTTTATTGATGGCATTATTTTTCACATTTAACGTAATCATGACTTTACAAATATTTAGTTTTTAAAGTGCATTGTTTAATAAACACATTAAATGAAAATCACGCCATTGATTATTAGGTTAATGCGTAATATCTGTATATAATTAAACGGGTAAATATCGTGTTAGTCAGTGGCTTTAATTACGGGCAAACAAAACCAAATATGGTTAAGGAACAAAACCAAGAAGTATGGAAAAGAATTTCCGTTAAATTAATCAACACTTTATTGCATGAAATTCGCAACCTATGGCACCGTATCTACTCTATCTTAACAATGAAGGAAGGGGTAAAAGGAATACTAACTACAACTTGAAAAAGTTAGATCAGCTTAAAAAACCTATGAAAATCAAAAGAATAGAATTGGAGAACGTACGCTATCGGGCGCAGACAGTGATCCAACTTCAGTTCCTTCCAGAAGAAAAAATTATGTTAATAGTAAACAATGTGACGTGTTAATAGTAATCAAACTGACACTAAGTTTACACCATGGTAGTATAATAGAATAATAGCAAATAGCTATTAAACTATTACGGTGTAAACGGATAGAATAATACCTTTTTACTTTGACAGATAGTTATTTGATATTTTGCTTTTAATCGATAGTATAATAGTATATTCAAAAAAATTGTAACGGTCAAAACGTTAAATGTAATTGACAATTTCAGGCGATTGTAAAAAATGTGCAACACCAAAATCACTTAAAATTTAGTTTTTATTTTAAATTAATATTAGTATTATAATTTTTTGTTGAAATACTTTTAGATTGATAAGATTTTATATTCAAATTTGAAATACGGTAGCCGTATTCTATCTGTCAATATTATTCTGAGCGTTTATACCACATGATAGAATAATACTATTTTGTGGTATAAACGCTCAATGTATCGATAGTTTAATAGCAAAAAACTATTACTCTATTAAACTATCGGTGGTATAAACTTAGTATGAAATCTTTAAATTAATAAAATTACTTAAAACAGTTACCTTTGACATATAAATAAAATACCGTTTAAAACGGATCGCATTATAGTGGACAATAATTAATTTATATAATTTACACTGCTTGCCGTTGGCACTTGTCGCATTCAAATTACAGTATGTATATAGCACTTGTTAATTTAAGCAGAACAATGCGTAAGCTATTCTGCGTAAAGTAACAAGTGGTATATACATAAATACATAATGATTCGGAGAAACACATAAATACATAATTGATTCCGAGCAAATTTAAAAAACTTGCGTTTTTACTTCCTGTTCAGTTATCGAATCAGTAGTTGATTGTAGAGATTCATTTTCATAGCATTTTGCTTCTTTTCATATCACTGACTGCAATTGTCATTAAACCACTTGTTGTAGTGCCACCAATTGGGTCTAATTCGGCCCGGAGTCGCCGTTATTTAGATTGAGAGAAGAGACGTGAGAAACATGAGAATTTTGTCTGAATGTTGTTAGATATTTAGTTTTAGCGGCATTTGTGAGACTATCATTGATATCACTTGGTCTACTTCGAAAAAGCGCAATATTATTTGCAAAACCAAAAATTTAACTAAGTTTTTTTAAAATGCCGCTTTTTGTCTGGTGATATCGTTTTTGTCCCGATGCGTTTTGAAACGAAACAATGTTTAACTGATGGTACAATGTACCGTTTAACACACTGAAAAACCATGTTCTATTTCCAATCGAAATGCAGTTGTCTCAACCTCACCGTGCGGGCAAAAACGATGTAGTTGAGACAATCTCACGAAATATTTATGTGAAAATAAAATATAGTTCAATTTAATCTCATATACTTACTTCAATTTAAAAATGAAAAATTCATGATATAATAAGGCCAGAGAAATTTTTTTTCATAAAAATAGTCATTAAATATTAACTTTATTCAACTACGGTTATATTGGATATAACACTTTATGTTTTAAATAAACGCCATGCGCTGAAACGCCGTTGTCAGGAAAATGTTTTCATGTAGTTGTCCCAATCACGGTGAAATTTTTTGCAAATATTTTTTCTTTGTTTGAATAATAAACTGCCAACTTCGGGATAAAGTTGTCCTTACTTCAATTTTTTTTTTTTCAGTTCAGATAGTTTTTCTTGGTCTCTCTTTCTCTCTGGCGTTTACATCCCATGGAGGGATTTTGCCGTCTGTGCAATCAGCTGCCATTCATCTTGCTCCATGACCAGTTGACCCCAGTTACGACATTCTATAAGATGAAGGTCTTGGATAATGTCATGTCAGCTGTCTGATTTCATGATTCATTCGGATTCTATACTGATTTTCAGGTATTTTACATGGACCATAAATTGTTCCTATGACCTTCCTCTCGAATGTTGATAGAATTCTACAATCGAGGGAAGTCAGTGTCGAGCTTTCACTTCCAAATGCAAGCACAGGTTGAATAAATGCTTTGTAAAGTGTGAAAGTTTCAGCGACCATCAACTGATAATTGTAACATTCAAAATTAAACCAGCCGCTGTAAAACACAACAAGTAATGTCAGAGGAAATTCAACACCAATAGATTGAGCAACAAAAATACAAATAACATCTTCAAAGAATCGCTCCAGCTCAATCTACCAAACAACGAAACCACCAGCATTGATGAAAAATGAGAACAAGTTAAAGAAGCTTACGTCAAAACTGCTACAGATATGCTTGGATACCAAGAAAAATCGCGGAAACCATGGATCGGTGATGATACCTGGAAAAAAATTGAAGAGCGTCTTCAGCTCAAAGTGCAACTCCGTCACCAAAACACAACCAAGATCCGCAGCAAATATGAGAGTACAGGGAAACAAGTGAAAAACATGGCAAGGAATGATCGCAGAAGATACACTGAAAAAATTCTCAAGACTGCAGAAACAGCAGCAGCTAATAGAAATATGCGCAATTGCGCACACTACACAAATGCGCGAGAAAGGTCACTAACAAATATACAAACATTCCACCAATAAAGGATGAATCTGGTCAAACCCTCACAACACGTGAACAACAGCTAAATAGATGGAAAGAATACTTTGAAGACAACTGCCAACAACATGAAGATAATTGGCAGTTTCCAGATGGCAACTATAACGAAACTATCAACACCCGTCCACCAACGGAACGGGAGGTTAGAGATGCCATACAGAAACTCAAGCATAACAAATCTACTGGCACGATAATATTTCAGAAGCATTACTCAAAGTAGATGTAACCACAACAGTGGAAGCTCTAACACCACTATTAACTGATGTGAGGAACAGAGGTAAAATACCAACAAAATGGAAATAGGGTTTAACCATAACACTTCCAAAGAAAGATGATCTAAGAGAATACAAGAACTGAGAGGCATATCTTTGCTTAATACCGCAATGAAAATACTAGCGATGATCATTCTCGAAAGAATATCTCCATCAATTAACATGAAACTAAGAAATGAACATGCCCGCTTTAGACCAGGAGGGAGCTATACCGATCATATCAACACAATCCGTATCGTCATAGAGCAATCAAACGAATGGCATTCACCACTGTATCTCCTCTTCGTGGACTTCGAGCGCGTCTTCGAATCAATCAACGGAAGCGCGATATGGAAGACACTTTGTGAGATGGGCGTCCCGAAGAAAATAATGTATCGGGATGCTGGAAACAGAATACAATACAAAGGACTGCAAAGTGATAAATACCACAACCACCGAGGAGAGAGACAAGGCTTTGTACTATCCCCGCTACTATTCCTAATAGTACTAGATAATATCATGCGAAAGCTCGATCATGCTAGTCCAAATGGAATCCAATGAAACACAACAAGACGACCCAATGATCTAGGCTACGCAGATGACATCTGCCTGCTTACACACACACATACGGACATGCAGCAGAAAATACAGAAGCTATCAACCTTTGCACATGAAGTCGGTCTCAACATCAGAAAAACAAAGACTATGAGATTGAACACCAAAATGATAACACCAATTACCATCAATAATACACAAGTGGATGAAATTGATAAATTTGTGTACCTTGGTTGTACTGTAGCAGAAACAGGCGGGACTGAAGAAGATTTCAGTCAGCGTATTAACAAAGCCAGAAACACATTTAATTTGCTTCTCAAGATCTGGAATGCATCCGTCTTGTCAAGAAAAACAAAGTTACGAATTTTCAATGCATGTGTGAAGTCAGTACTGCTGTATGTGTGTGAAACATGGAAACATACAAGAAAGAGAAAAAACCAACTACAGGTGTTTGTGAACAAATGGCTGAGAAGAATGATCAAATGCTTCTGGCCGAACACCATCAGTAACCAGGAACTTCTACGGCAAACAGAGCTGTCAGACATTGAGACCGAAATAAAACATAGGAAGTGGAGATGGATAAGATATACACTGAGAAAATAAACTGAAGATATAACAAGGATGTCCCTAGAGTGGAATCCACAACGTAAAAGGAAAGTGGAATCCACAACGTAAAAGGAAGCTGAAGCAAAATAAATTGGCAAGACATGGAGTGAACTGAAAGCGGTTGCCCCTAACAGAGTTAAGTGGGCCAGTCTCGTAGACGCCCTATGCTCCTAAATCGAGATAAAGGAAAAAAAAGTGAAAGCTTACACGACCGCCAAAGATTTTTTTATCGCAGAAGTTTTGAGTATGCGTGGAAAACTTTGTATGCGGAGTGACAGGGGCTTTGATATGTTTTGATGCAGAAGTCGATGACATAAATCTGTGATGTTGAATAACTCGAAGTTGTATGAGAAACCCAACTTCAAATCCTTCCCCATTTTATGAACATATTTGTAGAGAGTGCATCTTTTAAGTGTTTCATAGATTTCACTTTCTATTCATCTTAGCTTTTGTAATGACTAAAGTTGTAATATTTTATATTTACCATCTAGTATTTACTTTCCTGCTTGGTTCCAATTTAGTCTCAATTAATAAAATTATCAATTTCATTTGGACCACATGTCAGCAACCGTGTGAAAAGTACTAGAACATTAATAAGTGAAAAGTAAAAAGTTCAAAGAGTCAATTGAAATCCAATTAATGAAATTTATAAACATTTAATAATAGTGTGATTTTAATTTAAAATTAAATACTCTACGTAAATTATACATAATCAATACTTTTTTGTCGACTTTGTTCGTTGTTGTTAGTAGAAACGTTTGGTTTATATTACGGATGTGTTATTTTTTATCGTACGTTTTCTGTTTATGTTAATTATGATTGTTGACTCACAATAATTAAAATGTATCGATTGCAAAGTCACAATATACAGGGTGTTTGGCGTAAAGGTTTACAAACCTAAGAAATTTAATCTAGGTTCTTATTTAACAATTGTGAAGTATATATGGTTCATTTAATACAAAAAGCCTGTAACGATTGCTTTCGTAACAACAAAGATCCTGTTTCGATTGCATTCGTTAAAACATCTATATTGTCTGGAGTAATCAGTAGCCGATAGTTTTTTGAACATCTACGTGGCGTTATTGCTAATGGAGAACATCATCGTAGCATGCATGATTCATAATTTTATAACTACAGAATCAAATACTTTAAGCCTGGTGACATTCACATATAGTCAATGTTACAATGGTATTCCTGAACCACCTGTTTCTAAAAGTTATCTGAACAAAGGTGATGACACTTCGTTCGTCATCAAGGTCGCCGGTTCTAAAATTCAACAAAACAATATTGTAAATCCTCTCTATATTTTTTCAATAATACATATTAAATACAACTCAAATATAAAGAAACGTTAACTTCCAGAAATAAGATGACCCATACTTTAACACTTCTTAAATCTTCAAGGCAAAAACTAAAATAGCAGTGCAAAATGAAAAAAACAAAATAAAGTTAAATTTTCTTCTACTTCAAATTTTACAAATAATAAATAAGACATGAAGCAATGTTTATTAATAGATCTTCCACCGCAAATGTTTTGACAGTTAAAATCAGCTGATTTGTATTTTAACATACTAAAATGATCATTTTTGGGTTTAGTTGTTTGGTTTTTTATTATTGGCAAATTATTGTTACAATGTACCCTAATTTATACCAGAACCAGACGCAAGATCAAATACACAGACAAAATTTCAAAACAAAATTTTACTTGATTATCTAAGAAAAGTAATCCCCAATTACAATCATCTGACTAACTAGATTTCTAATAAATATGATACATGAATATAAAATTTATATAAACCGTCACATACAAATCATCTTTCATTGATTAACATGACAATGCACTAACAACTAAATATGAAATAACAATACAAATATAAGCGAAAATAAAGAATGAATGTGAAGAAATTTTTTTTTTTAATAAAAAATCGAATGGTATGATATTTGGTAAGCCAATCAAAATCACGCTTTTAAATGGTTGCGTCATATAGTTTACGTAGGCTCGCCTTGTAAACTCATAACTTTTTATTTGTATTTCATTTAGATAAAAATAATTATGTGTATGTATTAATTATGGTTTTAGTTGTTTTACTATAATCGTATGATCACAATTGTTATGATTGTTTTTTTACGAGTAAGCGTTGTATTCCATTATGAAACACTTAATATTTGACTGGAAAGTGAAAGAAGACAAAAAAACAAAATATCAGCAGAATGACAAAGACGGCAAATTTCTTTTGTTTTTTGTTTTATAGCAAAATTTTATGGATAAACTTTGACAGCGGTGGTAACATAACCAAAAAAAAAATCATAAATTTTGTAGCTCGTTCGACGTTTAGTGATTGTGGTTTGTGATTGTGAAAAGTGAATTGTTGTTTGTTAAATTAATTTTGCCATTTTGAACTTTGACAATGAATGTTGAAATTGGAAATTTGGATATCGATTATTTGGATCCCATGAATATTGTATTCACTAGCAGTGAGGAAGAGGAGGAAGAAAAAAGAATTTCAAGAAAAAAAAGAAAGTGTTGGGTGCGTGCTTATTACTTGGAGCGGAACAGAACAGGTGCATTTAATGCAATATTCAACGAGATCAAACAAGATCCCCAACTATTTTTTAATTACACCAGGATGAACCTGGAAAGTTTTAATGAATTGCTAGAAATGGTCACGCCATTAATCGAAAAGCAAACTGTAGTGAGGGAACCATTGAGCCCTACCTTAAGATTAGCGGTGACGTTAAGGTACGTAATATATACATTCACTTATTCTTTATAATGTATAATGTTATTTTATTTTCATTGGAACAGTTTGCATATCACTTTGCTAAAAAAATTTTTTTTAACGATATTTTTCTTAAATACATGAAAACGCGAAAATTTTACACTTTTAATTATTTATTAAAAGAACATTTCTTTACTTTTGTTCTAATAAAAATTCAGTTACACAGAGAAAATGAGAATCGACGTTGACTGATATGCAATCTTAGCTTTTCAGTTTTATTATTTATACATATGTATGTTGTCAATATTCTATTAATTAGATATCTTGCAACCGGTGAATCACAGACCAGTTTAGCGATAGCATACAAATGCTCGCAAACTAGTGTTCACCGAATTGTTTCGGAAACAACGCAGAGTATTACCGCAGTTTTGAAGAGAAAGGTGTTTCCAAAGCTGACAGCAGAATATTTTTTGAAGGTCGCATCCGGATTTGAGGACAGGTGGAATTTTCCGAACTGCATAGGAGCAATCAACGGAAAACACATAACAATCCAAGTGAGATAATATAAATATGTTTATAAACATTTATTTTATGAATCCATATTTTATGTTTTTAGGCACCAAGTAATTCGGGATCGGAGTTCTTCAATTACAAGAAGACGTCTTCAGTTGTTTTAATGGCGATATGTGATCATGACTACAATTTCATGATGTGCGATATTGGTGCTGCAGGTCGCCAGAGTGACGGAGGAATTTTCCGGGAAAGCAATTTCGGGAAACAATTTTATGATAAAACCCTTCCGTTAGTATAGATTGTAGCCTTTTTGATGTAACAGATTTTAAGGATAATTTGATTAATTAAATATTTATATAAAAATTGCAGCATTCCTCAACCTAGGAACGTTACAGATAGTTTCACGGACGTTCCATATGTTTTTGTCGCCGACGATGCCTTTTGCTTAACTGAAAACATGCTTAAGCCATATGTTACAATGCCGACGCCAAAACACAAGATATTTAATTATCGGCTTAGTCGAGCACGTCGGATGATAGAAAGCAGTTTCGGTATCCTTTCTGCTAAGTGGCGAATATTCCGAACAGCCATAATAGCAGATGTTAGCTTAGTTGAGGATGTGGTTCAATGTTGCGTCTGCCTGCACAATTGGTTGAGAAAAAGGAATACGAATTATATTTCTCCTGATATTGTGAGGCAAGAAATAGAAGGGAAACGTTCAGGTAAAAGATTAATTTAAATTCAATTAAGTTGATAAAAATAAAGAGTTTACATTTATTTTAAGGTTCTTGGGATAATCAAGCCAATTGCTTTTTGCCACTACAAGCTATGAATAGGAATTCGAGTAGCATAGCGAAAAGAACTCGGGACCGGTTTAGCGATTATTTCTCTGGAGATGGGCAAGTAGAATGGCAGCTGTCGAAGATTTGATTATTTCATAAGTATCGTTCCTAAACCGTAATGGATAGATTCGGTTATTTTATATATTTTTATTTCTTTTCAGGCGTCAAGTTGGTTTTTGCTGGTATTGGACCTCGTGAAATTGGTCAAAATTTTATAATTTATGTAATTATGTACATATGTATGTATTTGTTTTTGAATATGAGGGTTTTGTGCCTAATGGAAGTTTTTTGTTACATATTCTTGAATTTTTATACATTAATTTATTCTTTTAATTGTTGGGTTTTCAATGCTTCCATACGGCTTTTCCCCTCGGAATAGAAATGTCTTCCCTAATATATTCTCTATGTATGACCCGGTTAAATGAGCTATCGGGTGGGCAAACTGGTATACCCTGAAAATAAAGCATGCTTATTGCTTATATGGTTTGTTAAGAGGGCGCATACTTTATTGTGCAATAAATCTTCAATTAATTCTGGCTCATTATATATCAAATTAAAGGTTTTTCATTACAAAAATACACCCCTATTGCGGATGTCATGTCTATACCAATCGGCAAAATTTAGCATTAAAAATCTTGCCTGTTAATTTACTTTTATCAATGAATCAAAATTTTTCTGTGCTAAGGGGTCGTAAAATCCCTACCAAAAAAAATCCCGTTCTTAAAAATCTTGCCTTTGGAAATCCCGATCATAAAATACCATTTTTTGTAATAAAAAAACGTTTAAAAGAGTTAGACATAAAATATTGATAAAAAAAAATGATCGTACATTTAAAACAAAAGAAATATTAAAACTAAGAATTTTCCATATTTTAGGTAATTAGTTTTTTAAGTGTTCAGGGTTGGTTTGTTATCGCTAAAAAACTGAAACCTCCCTTACTTTTTTTGGTAATATTTATGATTGCAGAAGAGATATAGAAACAGAATTCATTCATTCTATCAGTTCGGGTATAGCGACAGAATAAAAACAGAATTCATAAATTTTCTGAAAAATGTAGGTGGTAATAGGGCTGTCCGGCAGTACAAATATAAAGTAAGGGTTTTCTAAATCGTAAAATATTTCTTTTTTGAGTCTTCAAAAATGTTGTATCGCCCTACAAATGACAATACGCACCTAGTTTTTTAGGTATAATATTGTTTTGTAGTTATCATATTATAAAATAATGAGTTACTTTTAAAAATATCCACTTCAGCGGATCATCTTATGATATTTGAACACTTAAAAAAACTAATTATCTAAAATACGGAAAATCCTTAGTTTTAACATTTCTTTTATTTTAAATGTACGATAATTTTTTTTATCAATATTTTATGTCTGACTCTTTTAAACGTTTTTTTATTACAAAAATTTGTATTTTAATGAACAGTATTTCCAAAAGCGAGATTTTAAAGAACGGGATTTTTTTTGGTTGGGATTTTAAGACCCCTTAGCACAGAAACATTTTGATTCATTGATAAAAGTAAATTAACATGCAAGATTTTTAACGCTAAATTTTGTCGATCGATATCGACATGACATTCGCAATAGGGGTCTGTTTTTGTCATGAAAAACCTTTAATTTGATATATCATAAGATACCTATTATAATTTGATAAGTTGGTCCTTTATAAAGCATCTCAGAATTAATCGAAGATTTATTGCACAATAAAGTATGCGTCCTCTTCTGCAACTCAGCATAAATGTTGGAAAGCGAGGGATAAATCAAGTGGTGATGAGCGATGTAATGTATCCTTCTGTTATGACGAACCTCTTAAAATTAATAAGGAAAAGTTGGAAAAGGCATATATTTTAATTTTGTTGAAATTGAAGTGCACAGCACTTATTCATCACGGCCCATTCAGAAAAAAAACTCTATTTATATTATTAATAAATTGACATACTTTTTTATTAGTTTTTCAAAATAAAATTCAAAAAAAGTTTAAAAAAAATAAGCGTTTTATTTTAATTTAATTGATTAAAGCAAAAAGCCACATGGAAGTGTTAAAATAGCTAATTCAACATTAAAAATTATAAAATTACAAAAATTAAATAAAAATGATTTAA
>CAVNZG010000215.1:0-64000 GCA_963693315.1 Diogma glabrata
TTATGTTAAATATCAAATATTTTATTATTAAATGAACTTTTTAAAAAGCAATTTCAGTCAAGTTCAGCAAAATTTTGCGACATTTTGACTCGACCCTTTTTAATTTGGTCTATTTTGGTCTATATTTAAAAAAATTCTACTTGAAGCCGTATTTTTCATTTATCAAAGACTATCTATTTTTTATTTATCAAAGACTATCAATAAACAAAAAATAATCAAAATTAAAAGGGGTCAAGTCAAAACGATGTTGAATCTTCGTGAAATTGCTCATATATATATATATATATATATATATATATATATATATATATATATATATATATATATATATATATATATATATATATATATATATATATATATATATATATATATATATATATATATATATATATATATATATATATATATATATATATATATATATATATATATATATATATATATATACATATATATATATATATATATATATATTTATATATATATATATATATATATATATATATATATATATATATATATATATATATATATATATATATATATATATATATATATATATATATACTTCAATTTCAGTTATATTTCGATATAGATATATATTTTTATTTGAAAACGATTTAAAACTACTTACCATCACCAAAGTATCCCAGGTAGTACGTAATCGATTTATAATCGATACGGTATTAATTACATGTAATCGTGAAATCGAAGCATGTTTCGATTTCGTTTCGATACTGTATCGATTACATTTAGAACAACGTGTTCGCCCTAGTAAGCGAATATGTGATCGATACCAAATCGAAACTATTATCGATACCTAATTGAAACATGTAATCGAGACTTAATCGTAACCTGTTTCGATACAAAATCGAAACTACTAGTGACAATGTAATTGAAAGTTTAGAGTATCGTACGTATTTTTGGTTGTGTTTTAAAATATTTGTAATAATATTAATGAATAAATTTATTTATTATAATATAAAATACATATTTTACATTTTTTTATCAAAACTAAATATAAAAACTTAAAAAAACCGATAAATGTGAATGGGAACCTGAAATGAGAAAAAGTGCCATTAAAAGAAAAAGTTTTTAGAAATATAGATGTAGATATCAAAATGTGAACCTGAAATGAGAAAAAATACCATTAAAAGAAATAGTTTATAGATGTATATATCAAATCAATAAATGCTGTAAATTCAAACTATAGGTTATGTTATGATAAAAATAAAATTAAAGGGAGTGTCTAACCGCACCACACACGGGTCACACGGGAAATCATGTTATATGCTATTCAAAAAGAAATACGTGTACACCACCAAATAGTACGATAATAATATCCGATACATAAGAAATTTTTATAATACTTTATTTATGCATTTTCATGGGGAGTTATGGTGATTTTTTATCAGTATTATAATTTATTAATTAAAATCACAAAATAATTATTTGCAACATACACGGGTTACACGGGGAATTATGTGATTCGAAAAAAATAGTGAAAATTGCGTACTAATTACTATTTCTAATAATTTACGATTTTGATTAAAATTTGATTTGGTAGGCTTTGATAATGTTTATTATTAGTAACAAAAGTGCAATTTGGCTCAGCTAAATCAAATAAATTCAAACTGAAAGGCTTAAATACTATTCGCACATCACACGGGTTACACGGGAAAATGTGTCATACGAAAAAATATGTTCATTATTAGAAACAAAATTGCAATTTGGCTAAGCTAGATCAAATAAATTCAGACTGAAAGGATTAAATACGATTCGGACATCACACGGGTTACACGGGAAAATGTGTGATACGAAAAAAAATGTTCATTATTAGAAACAAAATTGCAATTTGGCTAAGCTAGATCAAATAAATTCAAACTGAAAGGCTTAAATACCATTCGCACATCACACGGGCTACACGGGAAAATGTGTCATACGAAAAAATATGTTTATTATTAGAAACAAAATTGCAATTTGGCTCAGCTTAATCAAATAAATTCAAACTGAAAGACTTAAATACTATTCGCACATCACACGGGTTACACGGGAAAATGTGTCATACGAAAAAATATGTTCATTATTAGAAACAAAATTGCAATTTGCCTTAGCTAGGTCAAATAAATTCAAACTGAAAGGCTTAAATACTATTCGCACATCACACGGGCTACACGGGAAAATGTGTCATACGAAAAAATATGTTCATTATTAGAAACAAAATTGCAATTTGGCTAAGCTAGATCAAATAAATTCAAACTGAAAGGCTTAAATACTATTCGCACATCACACGGGCTACACGGGAAAATGTGTCATACGTAAAAATAGTCAATATTACGTACTGGTTGCCATTTCTAGTACAATTTTGATTATAATTTAGTTTAGTTGGCTTTAATTTCGGTTATTATTAGAAATAAAATAGCAATTTGGACCAGCTAGATCTAAATACCTCGGTCTGGAAGGCTCAACTACTATTTGCGCCACACATGGGCTACCCGGGAAATTATGCCATACGAAAATGTATGTACCGATTATATTTTTATAGTAAGATTTTAATAGCTTAAATACTATTCGAGGCTTAAATACTAAAGTAGTCTTTGAAAATGTTTACGTTTAGAAATAATTGTTTGAAGACTGACCACCATTAGGGTCACGGTGTATATGACACCACTAGCGTATAAACCTCTAGACACCTTTCGCCCCCAGCTGTATATAGAATTTTAACAGGTATTTACGATGGTCTGTTGTTAACCTTTATTGCGCCTTAAGCCATGGAAGCAATATGAAAAAATATCTAAGTAATCTTTTTAATTTTCTAAAAATCTTGCTTGAAACTGTACGTACACATGAATTGTAATTTGTAATGAATTTACGTACAAATGAATTGTAAAACACATTTTACAACCTAGTTATCGTGGCTGAAAAACTGAACTTTACGCCCGTTAAATAAAAGCCCGCTATATAAAACATTGCTATATTCTTCTACTCTACCGCCTGTAAAATAATCGCTCGTAAACTAATTAAAATTATCATAAAAAATTAGAACAAACAAATCAAATATTGTATGAAGTTTATAATGAATATCAAGGCATGTTTAGTTTTTTTTTTTTTCAAATTTTCAAAATGTTTAGCGAGTTTATAAAATTTATTACTAATTTATTTTACCATTCTATGTTGAATTTGTGCGTAAAACGAATTGTACATACACTCAAGCTGAAAGGAAGATTACACCCTTGGTTCAATAAAAGCCCTCGCTTTGCATCGGACTTTAATATAAACCACAGGTGTAGTCTTTTACTCTCCGTCCTCGATATGTAAAAAACTATTCTTACATCCTATCTCGAAATATTTTCATCTGTCGTATTTTACTATGTGATAGGATTTATTATTTAGTACCTATTTTTAAAGCAAAATATTTTTTGATCAAATGAAAATTACAATTGATAAAAATTTTAAAATGCAAATTCAAAATATTTGTGGAATGAATGCCAACCGTGATGCAGTGCAACATCATCTCGAGTTTGACAAACCACATATTCTTTTTTTGCAGAAACGAAAGCTTTTGAATCTATCCCTATGATGTAACACTTAATTTCAAATATAGGCTTGAATTAGCTTTAAACTTCATCAAGGTGTTTGTGCATACATTCATGAGAGTGTTGAATCTAAACGCTTTTCAGTTTTGAACTACATGGTGATGGTTACAACACAGTTGTATTAAAGGCTCGTCTATACCTGAACTTTTTCCTGAACAACAATATTTGTTTTTGATGGTGGTTGACTTGGCTCTTAGGGTTTGTTTTTATTATTTAATATTTGGATTAATATTTAATATTTAATATTACAAAAATCCTGTTAATCAATCCCAATTTCTAAAAGCCAACAATATCAAACCAGATTATTAAAAACGGAAACTGCAGATTGCAATTTGTCAATTTCTGACAAAAGTTTTTACAGTGCCCTTAATTTGTTAAATTCTGGTACTAAATCTGCTATCTTCCTATTATCGATGGTGACTTATTCGTTAATGACCCTGCATGTGAAAACTCCTATGTTCGCGGAGCGCCTTGCTTTTAGTTTGACAGTTTTGAAAACTCCTAAGGAAGTACCCCAAATCCAGTCTTCAGGAGTTAATATGAAACAATCGCATTTGAACCCCAAAATTATCGGTAAACTTTTAAGGGAGTTAAACAACAATAAATTCTCTAGTATGAACAACGTTCTTCCTGTTATTCTTAAAATAACAGCTGGTGTACCCCAAGGCTCAGTTTTATCCTTCACTTTATTTTTAATCTATATCAACGAACTGTTGAAAATCACCAGTAATACGATTAATAGTTTTGCGGAAGAAGGGTAAAATTCATGAACGAATACATACCGTTCGAAGAGACACTGCCATAAATGTAAACGAGGACACAGAAGGGTGAAAAAAATTCATTTCATTTTTAATTCCACTAAAACACAGCTGCGGATTGTTTTTAGATCTAGGACCTAGCTCCCCTATGATATTTTAATTAGCATGTGTGAAGAAGAAATATACAAATGTGAAAACATTCTCGACCTTCTCAATAGATGTAAAAAATATTTCACTCTGTATCAATTAATCTACATTTATAAATACTATATTCGTCCCTGTATGGAGTATTGTTGTTAAGTTTGGGATGCTGAATTTGTTACCTTCCTGGCTCTTTTGGACTCTGTTCAAAAGCGTGATACACAAATTGTGCATGATCGAAATTTAACATTAAATCTAGATTCTGCAACATAATTCTATGGGTACTTCCAACAAGTAAATATTTCAAACATCAAGTTCAATATTGTCCCAAAAACAAATTATATTTTTGGCGGTGTGGTAGATCAGATGTGATATGCCGTAATTGCGTAAATTATCATCCAGACTTCTACAGCTCCGTAGATTCAAACAAAGAACATGCCCACTATACCGATCCGTTTTTGTATGGAAATGTAAAATGTTGATTCTTTTGTTACGCTCAGGGCTTAATTTGTTTATATTTGTCTATACTGAATATCCACACAAAAAATTCTGTCGATTGATGCCTCCAAGAGCTAGCGCTTTTACATATAGTAAAACAAGATCCGAGATTTGACGGCTATAAATTCTTATATCTCAAAAACACTTAATGATATGAAAAAAAGTTGAAGCAAGCTCAACTTATTTTGGGTTTGCCTAACTTTTTTAGTACAACCTTTTTTTCTCAGAACTACAACAAAAAAGTTTTAGTGGAAAAGGCCTCATTGCTTTCAGTGACATTTAAAAAAAAAGTTGCCAAACAAAATATTTATATTTTGACTAAAATAACATTTATTTAGAACACACTTATAACTTTTATTCAAAAACAAAAAAGTTTTATAACAAAAGTACTTTTATTTTAAGAATTTTTTCAAATTTTCAGTTTAACTTAACAGTGTATTTCTAAAAATATACAAAATTTACTAAAATTAATTAAGTACAATATTATATTAATAACAAAATGATTTGCCGTCAAAAATATTTGCAGAGTCACTTAAGAAAAACAATTATTATGGCAAGTGTCAGAATATGGGTATCAATCAATGCATTCCTGACAGTGTAGTTTATCGAGAAAAATGTTTGAAAGTCGAACTTCTACGGTTTTTTGTTTATTCATTAGTGTTCTCAAAATTTGGATGCAAAAACTAATTTTTTAAGAAGCAGTTCAAAAAATTTTAGTTATAAACTGTTAGAAGGTCTTGAAATTTGCATTTGCCGTACAGAACATTATTTAATAATTCACTAAAATGTCCATATCTTTTGATTAACTCAACTGAATTTTATACTTGTTTAAAAGGTATTGAGCTAAGAAATTTCAGTAAATTATTTTTGCACGTTTCAAATTTAGAAGCACACTAAGGTGACCTGAAAATTAAATACAATATTTTAAAATAGGCAAAAGGTAATATTCTAGTAACTCTAGAAGTTTTTGATTGAGGTTTGAGTAACAATATCAAAACAGCAATGGAAAAAAAGTTACAATTTCATAATCCAAACAATATGACATCTAGGAAAGCAAATATTTTCAAGCTAGTACCGAATAAAATATATTTAAATTTTTTCGGGTTTTTGACAAATCCTTGATATTTTTTGAAGTAGTCTTCAAAAAAATCCAAAATTTCTGTTTGAAAACCCAGATTCTTGGACAGCAAATGAAGAATATTTGAGCATTTAACAGCAAATTAAAAGAATTGTGCTCGTAAATGACATTGCATAACGGGGAAGTAAAGTTAATGACATATTACAATAGACGTTTTAAGTCAAAATGAAGAACAGAAAACGTTCATCCTTCAAGTTGTAGATAATTATATCGACAAAAAATCCTTAAAACCAACGAAAAATTTTGTTGCAGAAATCTTGCATGAATATTGGATAACTAAGTGCAACTATCTTCACCAATAACTAAGTGACAAATGTGTTCAATTATCATTTAACACATCAAATTATAACAAAGTATGGAGTAGTCAGCTAAATAGCACACATGCCGATTTATTACCTTGAATTTCACAATATCTTCAATATCTTCATATTTTCAAAATATTATACTTAATTTTGGGGTCACCCAATTATGCTTCTAAATTTGAAAAGTGCAAAAATAATTTACTGATATTACTTAGTTCTTTTAGTCCTTAGTCCTTTTAAACAAGTATAAAATCACGAAATTTGGTTAAGTTCTGTTTGTTCTGTAGTGGCAAATGCAAATTTCAAGACCTTCTAACAGTTTATAACTAAAATTTTTTGAACTGCTTCTTAAAAAATTAGTTTTTGCATCCAAATTTTGAGAACACTAATGAATTAACAAAAAACCGTAGAAGCTCGACTTTCAAACATTTTTCTCGATAAACTACACTGTCAGGAATGCATACTACACTGTCGTTCTACAAAAAGCAATCAGTGTGTAATTTTGACAATTCAACTCACTAAATAAAGTTTCGATAAGGTCCAATAAAAACGCTTCTTTTACTATTTTTTAACAAATTAAAACGAATTGTTTCGATTATTTTTCTCTGGTGGGAAGGAACAGCGAATATTTTCGGCCTACTTAATATATTAATTTAAAACAAAAATTCACATACAAAATTATGTGAAAATGCAATTTGCAAATAGTAAAAATGTCCGTTTTCATTCATAAATGATTGCATGTTTAGTTTATGTTTATTTGTCAAAAATAAATTACAAATTTATAACATTTATGCGCCTACTAAGATGAAATAATATTTTATTATGTATGATTATGTTGTATGAAATAATGTTACTATTTCTGTTCGTTGAATTGTCTGCTAAATACAACTCGTCACCAAATTATTAGTCGATTATTTTTCAACATTACCACTCATGCCATTTGAGGTTAAAACTTTCCCTCGTGCGCTACGCGCACTCGGGACCTCAAATGACATTCGTAATAATGATTATGAAAAATAATCGACTATTATTTGACGACTCGTGAGTCGTGATATTATATATGATTATTTTTTGTATGGCATAGTCTCCCGTGTATAGCCCGTGTGTGGTGCAACTAGTAACTAAGTCTTACAGATCAAAATTATTTAATCTAGAAATGGTCCAAATTGAAATTTCATTTCTAACAATAAACTTTTCCAAAGCCAACTAATCCAAATAATCAAAACCGTACTAGAAATAATAATCATCACCCAATATTATCATTTTTTTCGTAGACAAAATTTCCCGTGTAACTCGTGTGCTGTTCGAATAGTAATTAAATTTTCCAGATCGAAATAATATAATCTAATTAGCTTAAATTGCAATTTTATTTCCAACAATAAACATTATCAGTTAACAAATTAAATTTTAACAAAATCGTGCAACAATCGTACATGACATAATTTACCGTGTAGTCCGTGTATGTTGCGAATAGAAATTAAAAACAACCGTGCTACGTGTATCACCCGTGCCACACCCTTGTGGTTGCCCTTGCCACACCCGTGTGACTACCCGTGCCGCACCCGTGTGACTACCCGTGCAACACCCGTGTGACTACCCGTGTGACACCCGTGTGACACCCGTGTGACACCCGTGTAACACCCGTGTGGTGCCTTTAGTGTCGCTCAAAATTAAAATAAATCTATTCAAGACAGATAACACATTTTCTTATATATACATAATATTAAAAATGTACTTACTGTTTAAATTTATTATATTAAACAATATTTTAACTATATTTGTTTAATTTATCAACAAATACATTTTAGGCGCGACTACGAAAATGAAAAATGAATAATTTTAAATGTCAAAACGCCATATTTTTAATTAGAGTGAGATGACAATATACAATAGGTATGCCTCCTTTTCTCCAATTTGAAACTATCGATTACAAAACGATTTCGATTACAGTTTCTTGCCTGGGATCTAAACAGTAATCTTAATTAATTAGAATGTAATAGGCAACACAAACACATAAATATTTTTTTTCTTGTTTCTTCTCTTTTCATGTATATATTTCTATATTGTTTAATTGTCACATTGATAGTAATTTCCACTAAAACTGTTTTGCTTTAGATTTTAAAATGTGCAAAATATTCTAATATTGAACATTTTTGATATATGATTCAAGTACAAAAACCCTCTGTTAGCATCTTCCACTAATCAAACAAAACCAAAAATGATCCAATATTCCCATTGGAGTATCTACACCTAACGGTTTTCATCCTATATTAACATCTTTTGCTTCGATAAAAATCAATATTTCAATATCCAACGTCCAATATCTAAAAATTCAATATCCAATAATAAGCTCTTTTCTACGTCACAAATGATTTACTATGATTATTTCAATAAGTATAATTATTTAACTGTTAACTGTTGTTAACGGTTGATGCTACAGTCATCATCCATGTGTCCATTATTTTCCCGTTCACTAATTAAACATTCTACCCGCCTTTTTATTCAATTAACCTAATCACCAGAGCGATTTAGATAAATTATTTTATTAAAAGATATTACTTTTAGACTGATTTGTTCTTCAATAAAGTTTTCTGATTAAACTGTTTCCTGGATTGATATTTTTCCGATATGAATACATATTGCAAATTTTATTCTATTTTAAACGGAAATCATATTTTCACATAAACATCAATATCTTTTGAACAGTTAATAATATTTCCCGATATAAATATTTTCAGTTTTGTAGGATTTAATTAATAGGACATCACAAACATTAAAAATATTTTTTTTTATGATTTTAAATTTATCACTATTCAACTAACATAATAATAATCTTATCCAACAAAAGGTAATTAATCGCAACAAATCAAAACCAAAAATAATTTTCCATTTTTAACTTGACCAAGGCACGATCACTCAATAATTAAATCGACAACCAACATTTCTTTTCTTTCTTTTTTTTTTCAAAAATAAAATTATTTCAGAATTTCTTTTTTATTTGATGTTAAACAGGATAATCAGAAAAAGAAATTTACAAAAAAAAAGTTGCAATGAAGCAGGGTTTTGCAACACAAGTGGCTAATTTCGAAACGCACCCCTGTGCGTTCTTCATCCATGACATTTGACATATTTCGTTTTGTATTTTAAAATAAAAATGATAGCTTTTATCCAAAATTCTACTTTAAGATATTCAAATTAAACAAAATTTATAAAAATTAAAGTTTAAATTAATGTTTTACAAAACAATTATTAGTATTTGTGCAGTAGTGTATGCATAAAAATGAAGTGTTGCTTTAAAATATGTACAAATAATCTTAAATACACTGAAATTTAATCATCGAATTTCATATCAATGATTAGAATATTTTTACTAATACTACGCATAAAAAGGGTTTAGAATGATGTTTTAACAAAAACAAAGTATTTGCTTTACAAAAACTGTTATTTTCTAGTTTAATTTTATATTTTATTACCCTACATAAATGTAATTTTTCTTAATCCATCGTTGTCAAACCAAATTTCAAACGCTATCACAGCCGAATAAGGTGTTCTTAAAGTAATTCAATATGATTAAAATTTGTGCTGTATGGACAATTAAAAATATTTATATTTGGAAATATTTTATTCAAACATATTAGGCTTTTAAATTTATATACAACATTTATTATTTCTTTTATTTGTTTTGAAAATATAAATATGCAAATTGTGAACAACACCACCCAGCTAGAATGCAAACACTATCAAACTTCACCAATACTAAGTCTACATTCACATGATTGTTTTTCTCGTTGTTTTTTTCATTTTTGGTTGTTGTTGTTTTCTCCATACAAAAACACATAGAAACTAGCGCCTCTTTATTTCAATCTCAAAACTAAAGTTCACCAAAAACCAACTGTGGTGACATAGTCAACCTATTTATAAATAATAGATGGCAGCACCCACTTCCATATAATATAGAGTGTAACTATATAAAAAATAGATGAAAGCTATATGTCAATTACGAGTTACACGCGGCATTATAAAATAGAACTTGTTAATGTAATGTTTACAATATGGATTCGTATAATAAATAAATGTTTAATAAATGTATTTAAGTTTATTTAATTATTTCCAAAATGAAATACACCACATGGCGCAGTTGATTACGCGAAATAAATACATTAAAACAGTTCAAGTAAAAGTTTTGTTAAAGAAAAGCTACAGTTTAAGAACGTGGCACATTATATTAAAAACAATTGAAGTGAACTTTTCTAGAAAAAGCCACAGTTATAGAACGTGGTAGTTCATGAAAAAAAAACAATTCAACTGAATTCTTAAAGAAAATATACAGTTCAATAACGTATCATAAATATAGTAAAAACAAATCAATTTAATTTTCATATATAAAAACAACCTACAGTTCAGGAACGTGGCATTTCATATTAAAAACAAAGTGAATTTTTCTAGAACAATCTAAAGATTAAGAATGTGGCATAACAATAAAAATAATTCTACTGAATTAAAGAGTGTTTAAGTCTAGTGTTTAATAAACAATTAAAGTCAACCAGTGTTATTTAAAAGACACAGGTATATAATTACGTGGTATAAAATATTGGGTGAAAAAACAAAACAAAATGGAATTCTTGAGGCCGCCAGCTCCATTGTGTTGTGATGGAAATTTAAAAATAAATTTCGAAAAATTTCAAAAACAAATTGAAATATATATGAAAGCAACAGCTTTCGACCAAAAAGAAGAAAGCGTTAAAGTGGCAATCTTATTAAACATAATAGAAGAACAAGCGAATGAAATATTTGACACATTTGAAGAAGATGAGGAGAAAAAAACATACAACGGAGTGCTAGCACGATTTAAAAAGTTTTGCATTCCTAAAATTAACATTTTATTTGAAAGACATACCTTTTATCAAAGAATACAACTGGAGAATGTACAATTTGACAATTATGTCACAGCAGTTAAATCATTAGCAGAATCATAGGAATTTGGAAGTCAAAAGAAGTCAATGATCAGGGATAGAATTGTTTTTGGTATCAACAACTAGGAAGTACAACAACAATTAATTAAACTGGGCGACTCAGACCTTGAAAAAGTTATTGAAATAGGAAGAATTGAAGAAAACTCAAAAATACGAACAGAACAAATGGAAAAAACGGTAAATATCAATAAAATTTAAATAAATAGAAATTTTGATAAATTTAGGCATGATAATTATAACAATTTTAATAAAAAATTTAATAATAATAATAATTGTAGTAATAGTAATCACAGAGAGACACATCAGTCACCACAAACGAATAATATGTATGAAATAAAATGCGGTAGGTGCAATGAAGCACATATTAAAAATAAATGCCCTGCGTATGGGTATCAATGTAAAAAAGCAAAGGTTGGCACCATTTCACAAAATGCTGCAAAAGCAAAAATAAAAATATTCATCAAATTTATGAAGGAAGGGGTAATTTTGTTTCTGATGAATTTTCTGTCGAAATAATAAGTAAATTTAATAAAGAAAATGTAAGCAATATTGATAAAAAATATATATCTTCCATATCAAGTCATGAAAAAACGGGTGGTTCGAAGAAATAAAAATTGAAAAATATGAAACGGTGAAATTTAAAATTGATACTGGTTCTGAAGTAAATGTCTTACCTCTCTACATATTTAGCAAATTAGAAACAGAAAAAGACATCACGGAAACGTCCGTCATGCTACAAGCATTCGGGAGTACGAAAGTCAAACCATTGGGACAGGTAGCTTTAGAAATAGCTTTTAAAAATTTTAATTTAATAGAAACATTTATGGTAGTAGACACGAAATCGTCACCCATAATAGGTCTGTGAACTAGTGAGAAACTGGGACTAATTAAAAGCATAATGGACATAGGGACAAAAAAAGAGATTTTTATACAAGAAAATAAAGAACTTTTTCAAGGAACAGGAAAATTTCCTGTTAAACTAGATCTGAAAATAAAAGATTGTGGTATACCAGTAACAAGACCACCGCGTAGAATACCACTGGCATTAAAAGATAAGGTAAAAAATTCTTCTGAATTACTGGTTAAAAATGACATAATAGAATTTTTACAAGAACCAACTGACTGGGTCAGAACTTAGTAGTTGTACAAAAGCCTAACGGAACACTAAGATTGTGCCTTGACCCGAAATTCTCAAATGAAAATCTAAAAAAAGGAATATTATGAGATTCCTAAGTTAGAAGATTTAAGTACAAATCTAATAGATGCACAATATTTCACAGTACTTGACCTAAAGGATGGGTTCTGCCAGATTGAACTCACAGAGGAAGCATCGAGATTATGTGCTTTTAGTTCTCCTTTTGGGAGTTACAATTTCAAAAGGTTGCTATTCGGGATAAATGTGGCACCTGAGTCATTTCAAAAAATGAACGAAAAGATTTTTGGTGATATTGAAGGAGTAATCTACATAGATGACCTACTAATTTCTGGGCGCACTGAAGTTGAAAACGATGGACGTTTACGGAAAGTAGTAGAAAGAGCCAAGGAGGCAAATATTAAATTTAACCTAGCCAAACTACAATATAAAGTGCAACAAGTTAGTTTTCTCGGACATATATTTGAGAAAAACGGTATGAGCACGGACCCAAATCGTATTAAAGCCATAGTAGATATGCCAAATCCAACGTCAAGAAAAGAGTTACAATGTTTTCTGGGTATGGTAAACTACCTGAGGAGTTTCATACTGAAAAAACAGAACCGCTTAGACAACCATTAAAAAAGAATTGTCATTTTGATTGGATGCCTATACATAGCGAGACTGTAACAAAGTTGAAAGAAGTTATTACAAAATCTCCAATACTTCAAAGACATGATCCAAAAAAGAAAACAATAATACAAACTGATGCAAGTAAAAGTGGCATTGGATGTGTACTGTTACAAGACAATAAGCCCATAGCATATGCTTCGAGGAGTCTTACAGACACTGAACTCAATTACGCTCAAGTCGAAAAGGAAATGTTGGCTGTAGTATATGCCTGTATAAAATTCTATCAATATATATACGGGAATGAAATTGAGTTACACTCGGATCACAAACCATTGGTGAGCATAATGAAAAATGAGTTACACAAGGTAAATTCTTCACGTCTTCAAAGAATGAAGTTAAATATAATTAAATATAAAATAACCTTAAAATACATACCAGGGAAGGACATGCACATCGCCGATCAACTCTCTAGGGCATACTTATTAAAAGAGGAAGCAAAAGAGTTTACTGAACATGATGATGTCGTACTCACGATAAATATAACAGAGAACAAAAAATCGGAATTCATAAATGAAACCGAAAGAGACGAAACATTAAAGGCTTTACTAGAAGTCTATCAAAACGGATGGCCTCACATAAAGAAGAAATTACCCGAAATAATAAAACCATATTGGAAATTTAAGGAAAACATCTTTTGTGAGGATGGCTTAGTATTTCTTGGAAACCGAATAATGGTACCAAAAACTTTGAGAAGGGAAATGCTAGAAAAACAGCATGAATCTCACATTGGAATAACAAAAACCAAGCAACGGGCAAGGCAAATAATATATTGGCCGGGAATTGATACGGAAATTGAAAACCACATTAGCAAATGTAGAACATGTGAGAAATTTCAACCAAATAACATAAAAGAGCCACTAATTCCACACCAAGTGCCTGAACTGCCCTTTCAAAAAATAGCATGTGATATAATGCAAGTAGGAATTAAAGAATATTTGGTCATAACAGACTACTACTCAAAATGGATAGAAATCATACTATTAAATACAAAACAATCACAGAAAGTCATACAAAAATTGAAATCAGTTTTTTCCACCCATGGAATTCCTAAAATAATGATCGCCGATAATATGCCATTTGCATCAAATTAGTTTAAAAATTTTAGTCAAGCCTGGCAATTTGAAATTAAAACGTCAAGCCCAACTTACCCTCGTTCAAATGGACAAGCGGGAAAGGCAGTTCATATAGCAAAGACTCTAGTAAGAAAATCATTCGATGACGATAAAGACCTGGATTATACACTGTTAGAATACAGAAACCATCCAGTAGCACAAATGAAAGCATCACCGTCTATGCTTCTAATGAGCAGAATTACAAATACTAAAATTCCTATTAAGAACACGCTACTAAAACCAAAATTCGAAACTAATAATCGAGAAATGTTATTAAAAAATCAGAATAAAGCGAAAACAAATTATGATAAAACCGCAAAAACAAGACCGAACATGAAATTCCACGGTCGTTAATCAGAACGAAGAAGGAAAAAGTTTAAGGAGAAATACATTTCACCTTAGAAGATCAAATAATGAACTAAGCGTTAGAAATAAAAGCTTAAACTACGAACAAATTAATACTGAAAGTAATTCTAATAACAATCATATAACTTCAAACGATAACGAAAATTTTAATTTTGATCAAGTGTTAAACAGAATACCTAACATGACTAGGTATGGAAGGATTATCAAACCTCCTAACTATTTAAAAGATTATATAAGGTACAAAAAAAAAATTTTATAAGAATGGAGATAAATAGATAGAAGAATCTTAAGTTTAATTTTTTTATAAACATTAATAAAATTTAAAGTAGAAAAAGGGAGATGTGGTGACATAGTCAACCTATTTATAAATAATAGATGGCAGCATCCACTTCCATATAATATAGAGCGTAACTCGAACTATATAAAAAATAGATGAAAACTGTCAATTACGAGTTACACGCGGCATTATAAAATAGAACTTGTTAATGTAATGTTTACAATATGGAATCGTATAATAAATAAATGTTTAATAAATGCATTTAAGTTTATATAATTATTTCCAAAATGAAATACACCACACCAACGATATAAATAACCAATTTATCTCGGGCATAGTAATTTTGGTTGTTTTATTTAAAGTCGATAAGTGTATAGCGACATGTATACTTTTTTATCAATTAAATTACTGTCAATATTTAAAAATGTTGTAACGATTAATTAAATTGACATTTTATTTATCTTTAAATTGAAATTTCATTAAAATTAAGAATACGAGTGATATTTTATATATTATATTAAGTAGAATATTTAGAAATCGAGGAAAATTTAAAGGCCTCTAACCAAAACATGAATTTTACTAGCTATGATAATCTTATTTATTAAATTATTTACAAGTTAAATAAATCATCAAATAGTAAAAAAAGTTGGTTTCTCTCTTCAAAATAGTAAATATTTTGACAGATTTAGCAGGGGAAGCTAAATTTAAACGATATCTTCATATTTTTGTTGTTGTGGAACGATATTAAAAATAACAACGAAAAAAACAATCATGTGAATGTAGATTAAAAGTTAGATGCTTCACTGACGTCAATCAAAAATAAAATGGCATCGCTGTCACTCTATAGTGAGAAATGAGAATAACTTATTTTTCATTTTACCATATCCCTTTAAGCAAAACCTTACGTAAACGTAACATAAACGAAGAACATATTTCATACAACTCCTCGCTAACGTATCGTTTTTGCGCAACAAAAAAGTTACGTTGGCGATTCATCTGTCCTGTGATAATTAAAATTGTTGCCAATCATAAATTCTTCACTTAAGTGAGCCGTTTACGAACCGTAATTTGTGTTACGTTTGTGTAACACTTTAGTGTAACGTATAGGTAACATTTTTAATCAATGGTTACGTTTATACGTAACCAATAATTATTATACGTAATATTTTTGTTTTTCATATCCCAGGTAGTACGTAATTGATTTGTAATCGATGCGGTATCAATAACGTGTAATCATATAATCGAAACATGTTTCGATTAAGCTTCGATACTGTATCGATTACATTTAGAACAACGTGTTCGCCCTAGTAAGCGAATATGTGATCGATACCAAATAGAAACTATAATCGATACCTAATCGAAACATGTAATCGAAACCTGTTTCGATACAAAATCGAAATTGTAATCGATACCAAATCGAAACATTTAATCGAAACTTAATCGAAACCTGGTTCGATACAAAATCGAAACTACTAGTGACAATGTAATCAAAAGTTTAGTCTTATTTTTGCGGGCTTTTTAAATAATTGTACTCATTTTTAAAATTTAATTCATTTATTTATTAAATATAATGTATAATGTAACATAATGTATGTAATCTAATTCAAGTATCACATTTTGTTCAATTTTATCTGGACTTGCAGATATATAATTTAATAAAGTAATTCAATGTAGTATTATATATTTTTTTCAGTAATTTAGTATAAATTTAGTATATATATAAATTTTACCACATTTTGTTTAATTTTTCCTGGACTTGCAGATATATAATTTAATAAAGTAATAAAATAATTCAATGTAGTTTGTAATTTTGATATACAGTCGAAACTCGATTATCCGGGATCCGATTATCCGTAAACCTCTATTATCCGTGATTTTTGTTGGTAACTTTTTCAACCGGGGTTTCGATTGATTAACCCGATTTTTAATTCTTTTTCCGTTAAATATTGGTAATAGTTAATATTGCAGACATTTTTTTTTTATTTTTTAACGGCGTTCGTGCTCCATGTAAGAGCGTTGCCAGGCCAATTAGCTTTGAATATTTTGAAAATTCACCACGGTCATTCGCAACAGCGACATAATTACCATGGCAACCGATTTTTTTAAGGTCGTTTATTACGTCAGTCTCCCATTGTAGTCGTGGTCTACCTCGCCCACTCCCTGGGGTACCAACGTACATTTTTCTAATCATTCCAGACTGTGAATCGGCTCGTAGAACATGCCCAAACCAAGCAATCCTATTAGAACGGATACAAACTATTATATCAGGATCCTCAAGAAGGTCTCTGATCTGAAAGTTATATCGGGTTCTATACTATAAATCGTATGTCTTAAGTGGACCAAAAATGTAGCGTAGGATCTTACGCTCAAATACAGATAAATGCGATTCGTCATTTTGTGTAAGGGTCCACGTTTGTGACCAATACATCAAAACCAGTCTAATCAATGTCTTGTATAACTTGAGCTTGGTGTTAGTTGATACATACGGTGATCCAAGGAGAGGTTTAATTGAGTAGAAAGTTCGATTACCTGCAGCGATTCGAGTTTTTATATCTGTCAGTATGCTGTTGTTTGAGTCAAGCATTGATCCCAAATATTTAAAAGATTCAACTCGCTCAATTCGTCCATCGCCGCACATCAAATCTTTCTTCTCAGCCTCTCTTGAAACATTCATATGTTTGGTTTTAATGTATTTAATTTTAAGACTAGTTTTTCTAGCACCACTCTCAAGCGACTTGAAAGTCTCACTCATAACAGCTAACGATACCAGGTGCTCTATTGCGTTTTAATTTTGACAGCGCCGCTTAGAATTCCTCTTTGGTTGGTTTGTTTACATGTACCTTTGACGCACGAGTAAGCTTTGCTCGTCGCCCGGCTTGTTGCTGGTTGCTGAAAAGATTTTCAAAATAAGCGGCCCAAGTATCTAAAACATTTTTAAGGTCTACTTGTAGCTTCCGATCTTCGTTTTGAGTAGCAGCCAATCTAGTTTGAGGTACCTTCTTTAAGGTTTGAACCTGTTTAAAGAAGTTACGCGATTGATGTTCCTTATTGAAGCTTTCAATCTCCTCACACTTTCATTTCCACCATTCTCGCTTCGTTCGTCTACATAGCTTTGTAACGGCTTGTCTTGCCAGTTTATAGTTCTCCTTCGTGGACCTGGTGTTGCTTCCTTGTAGACACTTTAGATAGCAATCTCTTTTGTATTAAATCGCGTCAAGACATGCTTTATCCATCCATGGCTTCTGGAAATGGTTTTGTGGTCGTCCAAGTCTTTCCTCAGCAGTGCTTAAAACAGCATCTTTGAGCAAATACCATGACTTATCGACATCTCCATTAATGGTTTCTGATTTCTCCAATGTTTCAGCAATGTGGTTTTGATATCTCTCTCCTGTTTCAGAATTCTTTAGTGATGAGATGTTAAAACGTTTCCGTTGATTGAATTTCGGAATGCTTGGGTTTGGGAAGTGGAACCTTATTTTAGCGCATACAAGAAAGTGGTCACTTCCAACGTATTCACCTCTAAAGGATCGCACATCCAGAACGCTCGAAAAGAAACATGCTGTAACTAGCATATGATCAATTTGATTTCGAGTGTTTCCGTTCGATGAGACCCAAGTCTGTTTATGAATCGATCGGTGCGAAAAGAACGTACTGGCAATTCTCAAATTATTAGATAATGCAAACTCAGTCATTCTCTCACCATTATCATTCGAATTCAAATGTTGACTGTTGGGGCCCACCACATTTCCATAAGAGATATCTCTTCCAACCTGCTTATTAAAGTCACCAAGAACCATAATGAAGTCACCAAGAACCATAATGAAATATGTACATATATTTGTGAATTATGAATTATTATTTATATATGAATTACTAAAAATATATAGATATGTTCAAAATTATTTTGAATATTGTGTACTTCTTTATAAAACTGAAAAATTCGATCAACCGGGAATTTCGATTTTCCGGGAAGCCTCCGGTCCCAAGCGTCCCGGATAATCGAGTTTCGACTGTATATACATACATATATAAAGTATATATGTTTATATATGATTGTACATAATATAATATAATATAAAAGAATAAAAATAAAAAATATGATGTAGATTATCTAATTCAATTATCACATTTTCTAAAGTAAATAAAGCAATAAAGTTTGTAATTTAGGAATTCAATAAAGTTTGTAATTTAGTAATTCCATAAATTGCATCACATTTTGTTCACTTTTATCTGAACTTAAAGATATATAATTCAATAAAGTAATAAAGTATTTCAATTAATTTTGACATATATATGCTGATGACGCGGTTATTAATTATGAGAGTTCCTCCCTAGTAGACCTGTACAAAAATATGCAATACGATCTTAATATTATTCAGAACTGATTTAATGAAAACTGTTTAGCTATAAATGTAAAAAAGAGTAAATATATGGTTTTCGAGAATAATTGAATAGACTTTCAACAGTGCGACTTGCTTTATAAGCTGACTTATAACTGTGAATCAATTGAGAGTTGAACAATATAAATACCTTGGACTTCTGATTGACCACCAACTAAAATGGGACAAACACGTCGATAAAATCAAAAGTGGTATTCCGAATGAGCCTAGCCTAGCTCCAACTGCAAGTAATTGAACCTAAAATGAGAAAAATTTATTTTTATTCAAAATATATTTTTCTTATATATGTACGTAACATAACATTATATATAATTTAACTAAAACATAAGATATATACACAAATATACAAAACATAATTAAACAAACGATTTATATAATATTTAAAGTATATTAACTTTTGTTATATATACATAACAAATGTGTACTTACTTTTAAAATTTGTTGTTATATCCTGGTAACTGTAACTATGTATTTTTATGATTTTAAATATATTTTTAAACAATATATATTTATATTAAAATTTATTTTAATTTTTAGCACTATAAATTATGCGGTTGGAAAAGTATGGTTATTATATAGAAATGTCAAAACGCATCACGTGTGTTTATATTTTTATTTTTAGAAGGAGATGACAATATATATACAGCTGTGTCTCTTTTTCTCCATTTCGAAACTATAGATTACAAACGATTTCAATTACAGTTTCTTGCCTGGGATATTTCGTTTAATCAAATTCAATTAAAATATTTCATATTTCACAAATACAAGGCTAAATAAAATATCACAAGTTAAACTATAAACTAAGAGTTAAACTATATAAATTCAATATTTTGCGAATCCGATCTTTGGCATATTGAAACCATTTTTTAATGACATCTACAATGTCTTTGTTTCTCCTTCGGTGCGGGAATTTTTTAAGTCCACTTTCTTTAGTCTTAGTCTATATCCTTTTTGATTTATTTTCTTTCTTTCTTATATAAAGTTTTCTTTCTTATATAAATATAAAACAAATATAAAGTAAAATGTATTAAATTCAAATATGTATACAAAATTTTGTTCACATAATGTGAAAAATATTTTGTATAATTACTTATATGTTATTTTGAATATAAAGAAATATATTTATAATACGTATAATAAAATTAACAAAAATATTACCTTTTCCTATTTCGTTAACTAGTTTAAGCTAAGCTTTTTACTTTTTTAATTAATTGTAGTTTAAACAAAAATTAATAATAAAATAATTATATTTTGATTTAATAATGTTTTCTTCACGCGCAAATTAGGATAATATATATGTATTTGACAGTTTAAGGAATTGACATAGCGTTCAAATAAAGTGTTACGTAAGCATAATATAAACGTAATATAAAGGAATTGACATAATCCTTCAAATAAAGTGTTACGTAAGCGTAATATAAACGAAGAACTTTAATGTAAGATCTCATAAATGTGTCGTTTATGCTTCGCGTTTAGCGAGCCATGTCTTTTGCTTAAAGGGATGTTCTTCGTTTATGTTACGTTTTGCTTAAAGGGATGCATCAAACCCGACAAACATTTTTATACATGAAGATAGCGTTCGTATATTCCCTTTAAGCAAAAGAAACGGCTCGCTAAAAGCTAAGCATAAACGAAATATTTATGAACTATTTTTTCCTATGATAATATATATTGTTCATGACATAAAGATAATATAATAAAGTAATTATTAATATAATAAAGTAACTAATAATAAAGATAATAATAAAACAAAAACTTTTTGATTATTTTGATTGTAACAATTTATACTTTATTCTTTTTATTTTAGTTGATTGATCTTCACCAAGGAATTTATTACAATGAAAAATATTTAACAAAATTATGATCAAAATGATTATATAAAATATAAACTGGTTTCTACTATTTGTTTTATATATCACAAATACATTTACACATAGATTGATATAAAATATAAACTGGTTTCTACTATTTGTTTTATATATCACAAATACATTTGCACATAGATTTAAACTGCGTTCCTTTGGAGACCTCGTCGTTGTAGATTATTGGTTGTGAGCTAGAATAAATCATTATACATACATATAGTGCAAATTAAAATCCTTATTTAAACTAGTTGATGCTGAACATACTCCCCTCTAAAATTAAACGCTGTTTAATTTTCATCATCCAGTGGTAATTTGGATAATTTGGTGATTGGCCGTTTGACAGTTGAGGATTTGGTCTTGACAGTTGCCACTCTTGCCAATCCATCCTTACCGGAATGCAGTTCGATGATGCGACCCATTGGCCAATTGCATGGTTGTGTGTTGTTCTCATGCATTAGGACAATGTCATTTATTTTGTACCCTTGTTGTTTAATCTGCCATTTGGATCGCTGTTGTAAGGTGTTTAGATATGAAACATTGTAAATTTTCCAAAACTGCTGGACAATTTTTTGAACTTGTTCCCAACGGTTCAATCTAGACATTTTAACTTCTTCGTAGTTGGCATGAGGTAATGCTGTTACTGGTCCAAGAGTTAAGAAGTGTGATGGAGTAAGTGGGTCAATGTTTGATACATCTTCATTTGTAATTGCACATAACGGTCTTGAATTTAATATCCCTTCGATTTGGACCATCACTGTAATCATTTCCTCAAACGTCAAATGTGCATTTCGGATTACCTTGGTTAAGTGTGTTTTAACCGACCTTACTGTCCGTTCCCATATTCCTCCAAAATGTGGTGATATTGGTGGTATGAACTTCCATATAATTTGGTTGGCCGTAGCAAATGCGTTTATTCTTAATTGACTTTCCTGCAATGATAGTATCTGATAATACTCATATAATTTTCGTTTGGCACCAACAAAATTGGTTCCATTATCAGAATGAATTTCTGTTGGTGCTCCACTCCGTCCTACAAACCGATCCAATGTAGCAAGAAACGCATCTGTGGTTAAATCAGATGCTACCTCCAAGTGGACTGCCTTTGTTGCCAGACAAACAAATATCACTAAAAAACCTTTGTTGAGTTTAGCTCCACGACCCTTCTTACTTGCTAATAGAACTGGTCCCGCGTAATCAACTCCAACGATTGAGAATGGACGGCTGGGCGTGACCCTTGTTTTAGGGAGGCTCCCCATTAGCTGTGATGATGTATGTGTTGAATGCCGAAAACATATAATACATTTGTGGCATACAGATCGACAAAGTTCACGTATGCCGAGAATCCAATACTTAAAGCGAGTCAAGCCAATGAGTAACGATGGACCTGCATGCAGATATTTTTGGTGTACATGGTTTACGATTAACTTTGAAATTGTACTCTTCCGTGGGAGTATTAGTGGATGTTTCATGTCATATAAACAATTTGAATTTTCAATACGTCCACCCACTCTAAGCATGCCACTTGAATCAATGAATGGTGCTAATGATAAAAGTTTTGAGCTCGATTGCACCTGTTTGTATTTTATTAATGAATATATATCTGATTTGAACTCAATATTTTGCACAAACTTGATAAGACTTAACTCTGCATTTTCAACTTCTGATCTGCTTGTAAAACCAGCTATCTTTGTTTTAGATTTTGTATTGTGAATAAATCTGAAAATATATGTCACTACTCGTACTAATTTAGTCCATGAGGATATTCGTTCACAGAGTATTTTGAATGGGTGTACTTCCAAGGTTGTATCCATGATGTGAAATGATTGAATTCAATTATTGCGCCTTTCTTGCAACGTCTCGATAACATCTGATGATAAAGGCCAATTTTGCTCGGTTGTACTCAGCCAATTGGGACCGTTCCACCAAAGTTTATTTTTCACTAAATTGTCAGCAGCAATACCGCGTGTGGCTGCATCTGCTGGATTATCCTTTCCCTTTATAAAACGCCACTTCGATTCCGGTAGTAATTGATGAATTGCTGACACTCTATTTGCAATGTATATTTTCCATTTACGAGGATGAGTGGACAGCCAGGACAATGTTACCATTGAGTCAGTCCACAACCACACCATGTTGGCATTAAGATGATATGTGTCAAGAATTTTTCGCACTAGTTTCGCCAATAAGTGTGCACCGCATAGCTCCAATCTAGGTAACGTTACTTGCTGTATAGGTGCAACTTTGCTTTTTGCAGTTACAAGGTTGACCAATACTTCACCGTTTATTTTTATGCGAAAGTAAACGGCTGCTGCATATGCTAGCTCACTTGCGTCACTGAAACCATGAACTTGAAATTCCGTTAAGAAATTGCAAATAAATCTAGGTACGCGAACACTGTTAAGATATTCGAACTGACCTTGAATTTCCATCCATGAACGTTGGAGATTTGTCGGTAGTGGTTCATCCCATGATACTTGACTCAACCATAGGTTTTGCAAGAATAGTTTAGCTTTTATTGTGAACGGGTTTAATCACCCCAGCGGGTCGAATATCTGTGATGCTGTAGATAAAACGCTTCTTTTTGAGATAATTGGATGTTCAGCAAGTGTGACCTTAAATGAAAAAACATCTTGTTTTGAGTTCCAGTATAGACCTAATAGCTTGCTATTGCGTCCGTCTTCGATTATTTGAGCATGTGTGTCTTCATGGTTCAATTCCGGTATGTTCGAACGCCATTTTCGCAAGCTAAATCCTGCGGCTGACAGTACCTGACATAGTTCTTGTTTTAATATAGTTGCTTTCTGTTTACAGTCCGCTCCCATTAACACGTCGTCCACGTAAAAATTCTTTCTAATTACTCGTGCCACATAGGGGTACTGCTCTTCGCAGTCATTTGCGATTTGATGCAATACGCGTACTGCCGAAAATGGAGAGGATGCTATTCCATACGTCACCGTTTGTAATTCGTACTGGCTTACTGAGTCACTGCTATTTTCTCTCCACAGTATGCGCTGCAAGGGTGTATGACTTGAATCCACTAATATTTGACGGTACATTTTTTCAATGTCACCGCACATAGCAACTTTATACGATCGAAAGCGAATTAGTATGGCCCATAGTGTATCTTGAAGTGTTGGTCCAACCATCAATTTATCATTTAATGAGATGCCTGTTGATGATGGAGCCGATCCGTCGAACACAACTCGTAACTTTGTCGTCACATTATTTTCTCGGAAAACACCATGATGCGGTAAGTAAAACGATTCTTCATAATTTGTACCGACTTCCTCTGGTGTTAACCTTTTCATGTGCCCAAGACGTTCATATTCGCGCATAAACTCGCAGTATAATTCCCCAAATTGTCTATTTCGCTTTTTCTTTCGTTCCATAGCCCAGAGACGTTGTAATGCCGTATTATATGAATGTCCCAATGGTTTTGAATCTAGTATTATCGGTAACTGCACCACAAATCGTCCGTCGCGTCGTGAATAGGTTGATGTAAAATGATTTTCGCATAGCTCATCCTCCTTTGACCGTGAAACATCTTGAGTTAGCTCCTCTTGCTCCCAAAATTTCCGTAACAGCGCATCCACATCTTGGTTGAATGGCAAACCAACGTTGAAATTATTGAACGATTGCAATTCGTCTTCCTCAAGCTCCGGTTTTCCTGATACAACATACCCAAATAATGTTTCTTGGGCTATCATTGTTGGCGAAATTTGTTGTTGCCTTTGACCTAGTATACAGAAGAAATAATCAGCGCCTAATAAAATATCTACATCTTTCTTGCAATGAAAGTTTGGGTCAGCAAACGGAAGATCAAAGCTTGAAATCTTATTTAGATTAGAATTTTCAATTGCTGTTAAGGATGTTATTTTTGGCAAGATAAATGCTTTGATGGTTAATGATTTAGTAATATCAAATTTAGAACAGATAGTGAAGGTAGTTTTCCCGGTAGTCGAAACGTTTGATGTAGCAAGACCTTCAACACAGACACTTCCATTCTTCCATTTTGGTCCTACACGTATGACACATTTTTCTGATACAAAGGAGATTTGGGAACTAGCAATATATTACATTTATGAAACTTACCATAACAATCTTTTATTAACCCTATTGCTGTTGGAAGCAGTGCAGTGCCAATTCCTACGACATTTGCAGTAACTGCGCCTTGCGGATCGTTTGGTTCTATTGGTTCTGTATTGGTTGCAGACATTTGTGTATCTTTTAATTCGGTTACCGTGGTAGGGGTTGAATTTAATTCAACGTGCAACAACGTATGATGTTTGCGTCTACATTGTAAACAAGTTCGCTTGCTGAAGCAGTTAGTAACTTTATGGTTTTTTGATAGACAGTTAAAACATAGGTTCAAATTTGCGACCTGCGTACGCCGTTCTGCTGTGGTTAACTGATTAAATGCTGCACAAGTAAATGTTCTATGAGCTCCATCACAATATTTTTTTTTTTTTTTTTTTTTTTTAATAAAATGTGTTGTGTAATAGGGTTTAGAATATGTGTCACAACAACACATAAATACCTTTTAAGACCTAGGTCTAGACCTGGGTCCCACAACAACTGGCGTTCTAAGGTGTAGATTAACGCTTTTTTTAAACATCTGTGGGTTGAAGCCACCTGAGACTAAGTGTTCCGGCAAACTATTCCATTTGTACGCAGTTCGGACAAAGAAGTCTCTCTGCGATCTGCCAGTATGACAGCGCGGGATCTTTACCGTTTCACTGGTTGCGGCAGCCGATTGCCGAGTGGAACGGAGGTAAGAATAAGTTTGAGGCATGATGGCGCTGATTTCATCTGAGCACTGCTGATGACGATATTTGTAAAAAACAACGAGGTCAGCAACAGTGCGACGATGTTGTAGGGAATCAAGTTTTGATGTCAAAGCTCGATCACCTACAATTCGTATAGCTCGCTTTTGAACAGAGTCCAAGAGGGCCAAGATGGAAACAGAGGCAGCACCCCAAACTTGACAGCAGTACTCCATACAGGGACGAATATAGGACTTATAAACATGGAGCAATTGGTATGGAGTGAAAAATTTTTTGCATCTATTTAGGAGGCCGAGTTTTTTAGACGCGCTTTTTGCCATCGCCATTATATGATCGTTCCAGAGTAGGTCATTTGAAACTGTGACTGTGTTTTAGGACACCGTGATATAGAGGTTGTTAAACGATTGGTTGTCGATGGTCATGTTGAAAACGTCGAAATCGTGGACTGTAATATCAATGAGTCATGTGGTGTTTGTTTGGAAGGAAAAATAACTAGGGTTAAAATTCCAAAGCATGCAACGAAACATTCAAAATGCGTTTTGGATTTGATACACACAGATCTTTGTGGACCTATGCAAACCGAAACACCATCAAGAAAAAGATATATATTAACATTTATAGATGATCATACGCGCTATACTGTTACATATTTAATACGGGAAAAATCCGAGGTTTATACAAAATTAAAAGAATATATCGAAATGGTTGAGAATAGATTCAACAAAAGAATTAAAACACTACGTTCAGATCGTGGTGGCGAGTATACGGGAAAACAGGTTAGTAATTTTTTAAAATCAAAAGGTATTGAAATAGAATATACAACCAGCTACAGTCCTTTTCAAAATGGCGTTGCTGGATGGAAAAATAGAACGCTGGTGGAGATGGCTCGTTGTATGCTCTTTGATGCTGATTTGCCAAATATGTTCTGGGGTGAAGCTGTTATGATGGCCAATTTTCTTCAAAATCGTTTGCCTACCAAAGGTGCAGATGTAACACCGTTTGAGGGTTGGTTTGAAAGGAAACCAAACATTAAGACATTTCATAAATTTGGATCTGCGTGTTACGTATACATTCCGGCAGAAAAGCGTCAAAAGTTGGATAAAAAGGCAACAAAAATGATACTTGTTGGTTACGATATGGAATCAAAAGCATATCGTTGTTTCGACCCAATTAAAAGAAAGGTTCTCATTAGTCGCGATGTTCGTTTTGGTATTAGTAATTCATCACAGTTTCATGAGGTGGCTGATTTGCCAGATCTAATTTCTGTAGGTGGTGAACATGATTTTGTGGTAGAAATTGATAATAATTTGGAAAATGAACAAATTACTGATGGCAATGAAAATGTTGATACCGATAGAAATAACATTGAGGAAGAGAATGTAGCAGCAGACAATGTTGTTCCAGTACGGTGTTCAAAACGATCGAACCTTAATATCCCTCCGAAGAGATACATCGAAGAAATAGATTCGATTGAAGTTATTTCTGAACCAAAATCATTTAATCAGGCCATGTCTAGTGCAAATAAAAATCAATGGTTAGATGCTATGTATGAAGAGATAAAATCCCTTGAAAGCAACAAAACTTGGGAACTAGTTGATTTGCCACCAGATAGAAAAGCGATTGGAAGCAAATGGGTCTACAAAATTAAATATTCTGCAGATGGTTCAATAAAAAGACACAAAGCGCGTCTTGTGGCTCAAGGTTTTTCACAAAAATATGGCATAGACTACGACGAAGTATTTGCTCCAGTTGTAACACAAACTACATTTCGCATTTTATTGGCTGTGGCAGCAAAACGGAAAATGAATGTTTATCATTTTGATGCTAAAACAGCGTTCCTAAATGGTGATTTGACCGAAACAATTTATATGAAACAGCCGCCTGGTTTTATTGATGAAAAGAATGCTGACAAAGTTTGTTTATTAAAGCGCAGTCTATATGGACTAAAACAATCGGCGCGTGTTTGGAATCAAGCTATACATGAGTTATTAATAAAAGGAGGCTATAAACAAAGTGATTATGATAATTGTTTATACAGCATTGCAAATGGCGACAAGAATTGTTATGTTCTTATCTACGTAGATGATATCATATGTGCCAGCGACGATATGACCATGATTACCAATATTGAAAAGTTACTAAAATCCAAATACGACATACAAAATTTGGGGCTTATTAAAAATTATCTTGGTTTGGAAATTAATCGTGATAGCAACGGTATATTTAATTTGCGTCAAACTACATACATAAACAAATTAGTCGCCACATTTGGTTTAAGTGATGGAAAGGTATCGTCATATCCAATAACAACCACATATTTGGGTGATATTGACGAATCTGAGGTGTTTATCGACAACAACAAATATCGTCAATTAGTTGGTTCATTACTATATATAGCAGTAAACACACGTCTGGATATTGCTGCCAGTGTTTCTATTTTGGCTCAAAAGACCAGCTTTCCAACGCAAAATGATTGGATAGAATTGAAAAGAGTTTTACGGTATTTAAAAGGAACAGCTGATCATTGTTTATTCATTGGGGTTCCTAACAACAATGTTGACTTGATTGGCTATGCAGATGCAAATTTTGCAGAAGATAAAATTGATCGCAAATCAAATAGTGGCAATATATTCTTCGTATTCGGTGCTCCAGTGTCATGGAAAAGCAGCAAGCAAGATCTAGTAACATTATCTAGTACCGAGGCCGAATATGTTTCATTAAGTGCAGCATGTCAAGAAGTTAAATGGTTACGAAATTTGTTGGGTGATTTTGGTCTACATCAAGATAAGCCGACGGTTATTTTCGAGGACAACCAAGGCTGTTTAAAAATGGCAGCAACAGAAAAACGTTCCAGAAAAACAAAGCACATCGACATCAAAAGATTCTTTGTTAAATCATTTCAAGAGGAAGGTATTGTGAACTGCACATATTGTCCAACTGAAACCATGTTGGCAGATATGTTAACAAAGCCGTTGAATGGAAGCCGAATCAAAATATTGCGTGAATATTGCGGACTAAAAGGTACTACTGCAGTTTAGATTGAGGAAGAGTGTTGGAGTATGCAATATAAACGTGCCAACTTATGCTGAATGTATTTCAGCATAAACTTACCTATTGTTTTATTTTGACAGTTCAATATGTTCATTGTATTTTTTCACATGTTATGTTAAAACTTAAAATCAATTAAATAAAGAAAACTAAATTGTTCTTATTATCAGTATTTATTATCGTCGGTGTGATCCATCGAATATTGTTTCATCTTCATTCCAAAATTTCTCGCCTCGTTTCATGTTATATTTTTTGATTCATTTCTTACATATATTAAAATAAAATATATTAAATTCAAATTTTAAATTCGTATACAAAATGTGAAAATATTCTGGATATATATGTTATTTTGAATATAAAAACACATATTTAATATATATTAAAATTAACAAAAACATTACCTATTGCATTTCCTGTTCCGTTAACTGAAGATTTTAGTTTTTATTAATTTTACTGTTTATTTTGATTAATATGTTTTAAAAATTTTCACATGCGGTTTGATTTAATGTTTATATTTGACGATGATTACATAGGCGTAATATAAACGAAGAGCTCTAATGTAACTCAAATGTTTCGATTTTGTAATACGTTTTTGTGAATCGTACGCGTAACGTTTATGTAATACTTTTTCTATACATATATGTTCAGCATCAACTAATTTAAATAAGGATTTTAATTTGCACTATATGTATGTATAATGATTTATTCTAGCTCACAACCAATAATCTACAACGACGAGGTCTCCAAAGGAACGCAGTTTAAATCTATGTTCAAATGTATTTGTGATATATAAAACAAATAGTAGCAACCAGTTTATATTTTAAATCAATCTATGTGCAAATGTATTTGTGATATACAAAACAAATAGTAGAAACCAGTTTATATTTTATATAATCATTTTGATCATAATTTTGTTAAATATTTTTCATTGTAATAAATTCCTTGGTGAAGATCAATCAACTAAAATAAAAAGAATAAAGTATAAATTGTTACAATCAAAATAATCAAAAAGTTTTTGTTTTAGATATTATCTTTATGTCATGAACATAATTCTGGTCCTTCGAGCCGGATTTTAAAGCATCAATTTTCATCAGTATTAATCATTACATTATCATCATCAGTAGTAATATTAATATTTGGAGCATCATCAGTTAAATACATCAGCATTCAGCATTGATAAACAGGTTAGTTGGCATCAGAAGCAACAGCCATTTTGGAAAACATCTATACGATCAAATACCGCCATTGAGTGTAGCATCAACAATAATCTGGAAAACTTAAGCAGTTGCAACATAAAAAATTGTTCATTGATCACTCAAGTAAAAATACGATTCATCGACAACACTATCATCACACAGGAAACGGGTCAACATCAAGGTAAGTGGGTTAGAATAACGTTATACAATTGATTACATATAGTGCAAAATCAAGTGGTTGTGTGTTAACAAAAACCAAATAAGGAAATGTCGGAACAAATTAAAGAATTTACTGCCAGAAGAGGAGTAGCAAAAGGTTCCATAACTCGTCTGGTGAAATATGCGGATGGAATAACGGATAAAACTACAGTAGGGGAGATATCAACACGTTTAGAAAGTTTAGAGCGAGCCTTTGCTGAATTTGTAGAGTGTGATAAAGTGTTAGTGAAGTTTGATATATCATCCGAATTGGCAGATTATGAAGAAAAATACATGAACGTGAAGGCCAAATTTAAGGATAGAGTTATCATTCCATCTCAACAAGAAGAAACCAGCCATATGGAAAAACTAATGTCTCGCATATTACGCGAACAAAATGAATTCATATCTACTTTGTCAACCGGACTGACAAGTACCTTAAACCAAACAATTAATCAATCATCAGATGAACCATATATATTTGCCCGTCTTCCCAAATTAACTGTACCAAATTTCAGCGGTGATTATAAAGAATTTCCTAGTTTTCGAGATATGTATGTGGCAGCAGTGCATAGCAAATTGCAACTTAATGACGTAGAGAAATTTCAATACCTGAAGGGAGTACTGCGTGGAGAGGCTGCAGATTTGGTTAGACACATTACAGTTTCTGAATCGAACTACAAATCATCCTGGGAAGCAGTGTGTGCACGATATGATAAGAAAAAACATGTGTTAACCGACTTTTTACGAACATTTGTGAACCAACCAGATGTGAAGGTTGAATCAGCAACATCATTAAGACAACTCTATAGTACATCAGATGAAGTCATAAGGGGTATAACAGCGTTAGGTGGAGAAGCTTCAGGTAGAGATCCATGGTTGATATTTATTATTTTACAGAAGCTCAACTTAGAAACAAAGCAGGCATGGGCACATCGAACGGTGGGCAAGGATTTTCCCACATTTGAGGAATTTCTAAAATTCATCAGCGACCGCTGTGATGCATTGGAAACATGCGAGCCAATGAAGCCAATAGGAACAAGAGCAACCCAAGCAAGAACGCATCAAGTTAAAGTGGGCAAGGAATGGAATGCTACGGATTACTGCGCATCAGGAGGGATCGATTTTGATCGATTTTGATCGATTATGATCAATGTTGATCTACGGGTCTGACTACCCTGCGTACTCCAGTCCCTGCTATTGACATATGAGTTAGCGTGAGATATCACATACCACTGGCAATGGCAGGAGATGTCATTAGCCAAGATGATATCTTAGGGTGCTGGCGGACGAACTTTAATTAGTCAACGGCAGCACTTCCAGTCTTAGCTCGGCAGCGTTCCGTAGCGGTACCGCTCATTAGCTCTTCCGAGGAACCGGACCAACACGTAGTTATGTGTGGGCTTTGTGCCTCGATTGAGGTGGTGGGCGGTGCGTCTGGGGTGCGCTGCATCAGCTGGATTATTGGCATTTAGTTTTCTTTTGTTTTCTGCAAATTTCTCACAATTTGTTTTTCACTTATTATTTTGTTATTATTTCTTCATCTTATCATGAAATATTGGCATATGTCATATTTTGTAGTATGATAGGATTTTTTACTTAGTTATGCATTTTAAAATAAAACATAAAAAAATAAAATAAACATTTTGATATATATATGGCAGTACAACCGAAAAAAAATAAGTCTGCAAGTGGTAAAGCAAATTTGCGCAATCCACCCGCCCATAAAGCGGCATGTCCACGGAATTTGCAGGGACAAAACATATATGAATCAACAAAAAATTTTAAAATACATGTTCAAAACATCTGCGGATTGAACGCTAACCATGACCACGTGCAACATCATCTTGAGCACGACAAACCGAACATTCTATTCCTTACAGAAACACAAGTTTCTGAAAATTTTCTCTTTATAGAATCGCTTAATTCCAAATATAGGCTCGAATCAGCTTTCAATCTCCATCAGGGCGTATGCGCATTCATTCATGAGAGTGTTGCGTACACGCGCTTTCCAAATTTTGAACTACACGGTGACGGCTTCAATACAATGGTTTTAAAGATTTGTCTTCCAGAAATGACTTTTTTTACAATAGCTTTATACCGGTCCCCCAACAAACGTAACCCAAACTTTTTTAATATACTGACAAAAATTATGGACGAGATTAGAGCAAAGTCCCCTAATTGTGAAGTTATCGTTACCGGTGACTTCAACGTCCACAACAAATCATGGTTGGAATTCTCCAAATCGACCGACGATGTTGACAATAGTGGAAAACTGGCAGAAATTTTTGCCGCGTCTCAGGGCCTATTCCAAATTGTTAAAAGCCCGACTTTCACTCCCCGTAATGGCGGTGATAATAGTTTTCTTTTAGATCTCTATCTTACCACAATGCCAGATATTACGAGTGTCGATGTCGCGAAAGGTAGTATTGGAAATTCTGATCATTATTTAATCTCATCAGTTATCAAAACTGATTTACTTAAAACTACAGCTCCCAAACCCCGTAAAATATTTCACTACTCAAAAATGGATAAGAGTGGTCTTCAAAATTTTTTCCATGGTTTCCCTTTCGACCGTCATTGTTTTTACACTGACAATGTAAATGTTTCTGCTCAAAACTTTACAGAAACCATCCAATTTGCTATCAATAAATTTGTCCCTTTCTCCATAGTAAAACCCAAACAAAAATACTTGTATTCGAAAGCTGCCAAAACGGCACTTAGAAACAAACGTAGATCATTTAATATTTGGATTCATAACAAAACTCCCACTAATCGATCCCAATATCTAAAGGCCAACAAAATATCTAATCAGATTATCTCAAACGAAAAGTCCGAAATTGACAGAGCGAAAGCCTCAAAACTTACGTCTATGTCTGTTTCTGACAAGAGTTTCTACAGTGCCATTAATTCTTTAAATTCTGGTACGAAATTTTCTATTCCCCCCATTATTGATGGTGATTTAATCTCAATGATCCCGCAAGAAAAGCTAACTTGTTCGCTGAACGCTTTGCTCTGAACTCCACTGTTTTGGAAACTCCTAAAGAAATACCCCAAATCCAGTCTTCAGGAGTTAATATGAATGAACTTCACTTCAAACCCAAAATAGTCGCTAAACTTTTAAAGGGGTTAAACATCAACAAAGCATCAGGAATGGACAATATTCCACCCATTATTTTAAAAACCTTTTCCAAAGAACTTGCACCAACTTTAACTAAAATATTCTACCAATCCTACAAATCTGGTATATTTCCCTCGTGCTGGAAGTTGGCAAATGTCCAGCCCGTCCCCAAAAAGGGACCAAAATCCGATATCTCAAATTATAGGCCAATAGCTTTACTATCGGTCCTATCCAAAGTCTATGAGCATTATATTAATACACATATTTCAAAATTTCTGGAAGAAAATCATTTAATATCCGACAGCCAATACGGTTTTCGAAACAAAAGATCAACTACCGATCTATTAAACTATGTAGCGCATTGTTGGAACAGCATACTTGATAAAGGTGGTGAAACATACGTTATCGCTTTAGACATCTCCAAGGCATTCGATCGAGTCTGGCATGCCAACTTAATCAACTTGCGTACGGTTTTCATCCCAATGTTGTGAAGCTGATTCAAAATTTTCTATCCAACCGATACATTTCGGTAACCTTAGACGGATTTTCTTCTGAGTCTAAACTAATTAACGCTGGTGTACCCCAAGGCTCAGTATTGTCCCCAACCCTATTTTTGATTTATATCAACGAATTGTTGAAAATCACCAGTAACCCAATAAATAGTTTTGCAGATGATAGTACTCTGCACAAGTCGTTCGAGCCCCTTCCTTCAAAAGGTAAAATGCATGAACGAATTAATCCTGCCCGGAGAGACGCTGCCGTAAACGTGAACAAAGACCTGAATAAAGTCGCCGACTGGGGTGATCAAAATCTTGTCAATTTCAACTCCACCAAAACACAGCTGTTGATTGTTTCCAGATCAAAGACCGAGTTCCCCAAAGATATTTTATTTAGTATGTGTGACACCCAATAAACGAATGTTTTTACATTCGCCTATTGGTTCATCACACATACTAAATAAAATATCTTTGGGGAACTCGGTCTTTGATCTGGAAACAATCAACAGCTGTGTTTTGGTGGAGTTGAAATTGACAAGATTTTGATCACCCCAGTCGGCGACTTTATTCAGGTCTTTGTTCACGTTTACGGCAGCGTCTCTCCGGGCAGGATTAAATCGTTCATGCATTTTACCTTTTGAAGGAAGGGGCTCGAACGACTTGTGCAGAGTACTATCATCTGCAAAACTATTTATTGGGTTACTGGTGATTTTCAACAATTCGTTGATATAAATCAAAAATAGGGTTGGGGACAATACTGAGCCTTGGGGTACACCAGCGTTAATTAGTTTAGACTCAGAAGAAAATCCGTCTAAGGTTACCGAAATGTATCGGTTGGATAGAAAATTTTGAATCAGCTTCACAACATTGGGATGAAAACCGTACGCAAGTTGATTAAGTTGGCATGCCAGACTCGATCGAATGCCTTGGAGATGTCTAAAGCGATAACGTATGTTTCACCACCTTTATCAAGTATGCTGTTCCAACAATGCGCTACATAGTTTAATAGATCGGTAGTTGATCTTTTGTTTCGAAAACCGTATTGGCTGTCGGATATTAAATGATTTTCTTCCAGAAATTTTGAAATATGTGTATTAATATAATGCTCATAGACTTTGGATAGGACCGATAGTAAAGCTATTGGCCTATAATTTGAGATATCGGATTTTGGTCCCTTTTTGGGGACGGGCTGGACATTTGCCAACTTCCAGCACGAGGGAAATATACCAGATTTGTAGGATTGGTAGAATATTTTAGTTAAAGTTGGTGCAAGTTCTTTGGAAAAGGTTTTTAAAATAATGGGTGGAATATTGTCCATTCCTGATGCTTTGTTGATGTTTAACCCCTTTAAAAGTTTAGCGACTATTTTGGGTTTGAAGTGAAGTTCATTCATATTAACTCCTGAAGACTGGATTTGGGGTATTTCTTTAGGAGTTTCCAAAACAGTGGAGTTCAGAGCAAAGCGTTCAGCGAACAAGTTAGCTTTTCTTGCGGGATCATTGACGATTAAATCACCATCAATAATGGGGGGAATAGAAAATTTCGTACCAGAATTTAAAGAATTAATGGCACTGTAGAAACTCTTGTCAGAAACAGACATAGACGTAAGTTTTGAGGCTTTCGCTCTGTCAATTTCGGACTTTTCGTTTGAGATAATCTGATTAGATATTTTGTTGGCCTTTAGATATTGGGATCGATTAGTGGGAGTTTTGTTATGAATCCAAATATTAAATGATCTACGTTTGTTTCTAAGTGCCGTTTTGGCAGCTTTCGAATACAAGTATTTTTGTTTGGGTTTTACTATGGAGAAAGGGACAAATTTATTGATAGCAAATTGGATGGTTTCTGTAAAGTTTTGAGCAGAAACATTTACATTGTCAGTGTAAAAACAATGACGGTCGAAAGGGAAACCATGGAAAAAATTTTGAAGACCACTCTTATCCATTTTTGAGTAGTGAAATATTTTACGGGGTTTGGGAGCTGTAGTTTTAAGTAAATCAGTTTTGATAACTGATGAGATTAAATAATGATCAGAATTTCCAATACTACCTTTCGCGACATCGACACTCGTAATATCTGGCATTGTGGTAAGATAGAGATCTAAAAGAAAACTATTATCACCGCCATTACGGGGAGTGAAAGTCGGGCTTTTAACAATTTGGAATAGGCCCTGAGACGCGGCAAAAATTTCTGCCAGTTTTCCACTATTGTCAACATCGTCGGTCGATTTGGAGAATTCCAACCATGATTTGTTGTGGACGTTGAAGTCACCGGTAACGATAACTTCACAATTAGGGGACTTTGCTCTAATCTCGTCCATAATTTTTGTCAGTATATTAAAAAAGTTTGGGTTACGTTTGTTGGGGGACCGGTATAAAGCTATTGTAAAAAAAGTCATTTCTGGAAGACAAATCTTTAAAACCATTGTATTGAAGCCGTCACCGTGTAGTTCAAAATTTGGAAAGCGCGTGTACGCAACACTCTCATGAATGAATGCGCATACGCCCTGATGGAGATTGAAAGCTGATTCGAGCCTATATTTGGAATTAAGCGATTCTATAAAGAGAAAATTTTCAGAAACTTGTGTTTCTGTAAGGAATAGAATGTTCGGTTTGTCGTGCTCAAGATGATGTTGCACGTGGTCATGGTTAGCGTTCAATCCGCAGATGTTTTGAACATGTATTTTAAAATTTTTTGTTGATTCATATATGTTTTGTCCCTGCAAATTCCGTGGACATGCCGCTTTATGGGCGGGTGGATTGCGCAAATTTGCTTTACCACTTGCAGACTTATTTTTTTTCGGTTGTACTGCCATATATATATCAAAATGTTTATTTTATTTTTTTATGTTTTATTTTAAAATGCATAACTAAGTAAAAAATCCTATCATACTACAAAATATGACATATGCCAATATTTCATGATAAGATGAAGAAATAATAACAAAATAATAAGTGAAAAACAAATTGTGAGAAATTTGCAGAAAACAAAAGAAAACTAAATGCCAATAATCCAGCTGATGCAGCGCACCCCAGACGCACCGCCCACCACCTCAATCGAGGCACAAAGCCCACACATAACTACGTGTTGGTCCGGTTCCTCGGAAGAGCTAATGAGCGGTACCGCTACGGAACGCTGCCGAGCTAAGACTGGAAGTGCTGCCGTTGACTAATTAAAGTTCGTCCGCCAGCACCCTAAGATATCATCTTGGCTAATGACATCTCCTGCCATTGCCAGTGGTATGTGATATCTCACGCTAACTCATATGTCAATAGCAGGGACTGGAGTACGCAGGGTAGTCAGACCCGTAGATCAACATTGATCATAATCGATCAAAATCGATCAAAATCGATCCCTCCTGATGCGCAGTAATCCGTAGCATTCCATTCCTTGCCCACTTTAACTTGATGCGTTCTTGCTTGGGTTGCTCTTGTTCCTATTGGCTTCATTGGCTCGCATGTTTCCAATGCATCACAGCGGTCGCTGATGAATTTTAGAAATTCCTCAAATGTGGGAAAATCCTTGCCCACCGTTCGATGTGCCCATGCCTGCTTTGTTTCTAAGTTGAGCTTCTGTAAAATAATAAATATCAACCATGGATCTCTACCTGAAGCTTCTCCACCTAACGCTGTTATACCCCTTATGACTTCATCTGATGTACTATAGAGTTGTCTTAATGATGTTGCTGATTCAACCTTCACATCTGGTTGGTTCACAAATGTTCGTAAAAAGTCGGTTAACACATGTTTTTTCTTATCATATCGTGCACACACTGCTTCCCAGGCTGATTTGTAGTTCGATTCAGAAACTGTAATGTGTCTAACCAAATCTGCAGCCTCTCCACGCAGTACTCCCTTCAGGTATTGAAATTTCTCTACGTCATTAAGTTGCAATTTGCTATGCACTGCTGCCACATACATATCTCGAAAACTAGGAAATTCTTTATAATCACCGCTGAAATTTGGTACAGTTAATTTGGGAAGACGGGCAAATATATATGGTTCATCTGATGATTGATTAATTGTTTGGTTTAAGGTACTTGTCAGTCCGGTTGACAAAGTAGATATGAATTCATTTTGTTCGCGTAATATGCGAGACATTAGTTTTTCCATATGGCTGGTTTCTTCTTGTTGAGATGGAATGATAACTCTATCCTTAAATTTGGCCTTCACGTTCATGTATTTTTCTTCATAATCTGCCAATTCGGATGATATATCAAACTTCACTAACACTTTATCACACTCTACAAATTCAGCAAAGGCTCGCTCTAAACTTTCTAAACGTGTTGATATCTCCCCTACTGTAGTTTTATCCGTTATTCCATCCGCATATTTCACCAGACGAGTTATGGAACCTTTTGCTACTCCTCTTCTGGCAGTAAATTCTTTAATTTGTTCCGACATTTCCTTATTTGGTTTTTGTTAACACACAACCACTTGATTTTGCACTATATGTAATCAATTGTATAACGTTATTCTAACCCACTTACCTTGATGTTGACCCGTTTCCTGTGTGATGATAGTGTTGTCGATGAATCGTATTTTTACTTGAGTGATCAATGAACAATTTTTTATGTTGCAGCTGCTTAAGTTTTCCAGATTATTGTTGATGCTACACTCAATGGCGGTATTTGATCGTATAGATGTTTTCCAAAATGGCTGTTGCTTCTGATGCCAACTAACTTGTTTATCAATGCTGAATGCTGATGTATTTAACTGATGATGCTCCAAATATTAATATTACTACTGATGATGATAATGTAATGATTAATACTGATGAAAATTGATGCTTTAAAACCCGGCTCGAAGGACCAGAATTATGTTCATGACATAAAGATAATATCTAAAACAAAAACTTTTTGATTATTTTGATTGTAACAATTTATACTTTATTCTTTTTATTTTAGTTGATTGATCTTCACCAAGGAATTTATTACAATGAAAAATATTTAACAAAATTATGATCAAAATGATTATATAAAATATAAACTGGTTTCTACTATTTGTTTTGTATATCACAAATACATTTGCACATAGATTGATTTAAAATATAAACTGGTTGCTACTATTTGTTTTATATATCACAAATACATTTGAACATAGATTTAAACTGCGTTCCTTTGTAGACCTCGTCGTTGTAGATTATTGGTTGTGAGCTAGAATAAATCATTATACATACATATAGTGCAAATTAAAATCCTTATTTAAACTAGTTGATGCTGAACATATATGTATAGAAAAAGTATTACATAAACGTTACGCGTACGATTCACAAAAACGTATTACAAAATCGAAACATTTGAGTTACATTAGAGCTCTTCGTTTATATTACGCCTATGTAATCATCGTCAAATATAAACATTAAATCAAACCGCATGTGAAAATTTTTAAAACATATTAATCAAAATAAACAGTAAAATTAATAAAAACTAAAATCTTCAGTTAACGGAACAGGAAATGCAATAGGTAATGTTTTTGTTAATTTTAATATATATTAAATATGTGTTTTTATATTCAAAATAACATATATATCCAGAATATTTTCACATTTTGTATACGAATTTAAAATTTGAATTTAATATATTTTATTTTAATATATGTAAGAAATGAATCAAAAAATATAACATGAAACGAGGCGAGAAATTTTGGAATGAAGATGAAACAATATTCGATGGATCACACCGACGATAATAAATACTGATAATAAGAACAATTTAGTTTTCTTTATTTAATTGATTTTAAGTTTTAACATAACATGTGAAAAAATACAATGAACATATTGAACTGTCAAAATAAAACAATAGGTAAGTTTATGCTGAAATACATTCAGCATAAGTTGGCACGTTTATATTGCATACTCCAACACTCTTCCTCAATCTAAACTGCAGTAGTACCTTTTAGTCCGCAATATTCACGCAATATTTTGATTCGGCTTCCATTCAACGGCTTTGTTAACATATCTGCCAACATGGTTTCAGTTGGACAATATGTGCAGTTCACAATACCTTCCTCTTGAAATGATTTAACAAAGAATCTTTTGATGTCGATGTGCTTTGTTTTTCTGGAACGTTTTTCTGTTGCTGCCATTTTTAAACAGCCTTGGTTGTCCTCGAAAATAACCGTCGGCTTATCTTGATGTAGACCAAAATCACCCAGCAAATTTCGTAACCATTTAACTTCTTGACATGCTGCACTTAATGAAACATATTCGGCCTCGGTACTAGATAATGTTACTAGATCTTGCTTGCTGCTTTTCCATGACACTGGAGCACCGAATACGAAGAATATATTGCCACTATTTGATTTGCGATCAATTTTATCTTCTGCAAAATTTGCATCTGCATAGCCAATCAAGTCAACATTGTTGTTAGGAACCCCAATGAATAAACAATGATCAGCTGTTCCTTTTAAATACCGTAAAACTCTTTTCAATTCTATCCAATCATTTTGCGTTGGATAGCTGGTCTTTTGAGCCAAAATAGAAACACTGGCAGCAATATCCAGACGTGTGTTTACTGCTATATATAGTAATGAACCAACTAATTGACGATATTTGTTGTTGTCGATAAACACCTCAGATTCGTCAATATCACCCAAATATGTGGTTGTTATTGGATATGACGATACCTTTCCATCACTTAAACCAAATGTGGCGACTAATTTGTTTATGTATGTAGTTTGACGCAAATTAAATATACCGTTGCTATCACGATTAATTTCCAAACCAAGATAATTTTTAATAAGCCCCAAATTTTGTATGTCGTATTTGGATTTTAGTAACTTTTCAATATTGGTAATCATGGTCATATCGTCGCTGGCACATATGATATCATCTACGTAGATAAGAACATAACAATTCTTGTCGCCATTTGCAATGCTGTATAAACAATTATCATAATCACTTTGTTTATAGCCTCCTTTTATTAATAACTCATGTATAGCTTGATTCCAAACACGCGCCGATTGTTTTAGTCCATATAGACTGCGCTTTAATAAACAAACTTTGTCAGCATTCTTTTCATCAATAAAACCAGGCGGCTGTTTCATATAAATTGTTTCGGTCAAATCACCATTTAGGAACGCTGTTTTAGCATCAAAATGATAAACATTCATTTTCCGTTTTGCTGCCACAGCCAATAAAATGCGAAATGTAGTTTGTGTTACAACTGGAGCAAATACTTCGTCGTAGTCTATGCCATATTTTTGTGAAAAACCTTGAGCCACAAGACGCGCTTTGTGTCTTTTTATTGAACCATCTGCAGAATATTTAATTTTGTAGACCCATTTGCTTCCAATCGCTTTTCTATCTGGTGGCAAATCAACTAGTTCCCAAGTTTTGTTGCTTTCAAGGGATTTTATCTCTTCATACATAGCATCTAACCATTGATTTTTATTTGCACTAGACATGGCCTGATTAAATGATTTTGGTTCAGAAATAACTTCAATCGAATCTATTTCTTCGATGTATCTCTTCGGAGGGATATTAAGGTTCGATCGTTTTGAACACCGTACTGGAACAACATTGTCTGCTGCTACATTCTCTTCCTCAATGTTATTTCTATCGGTATCAACATTTTCATTGCCATCAGTAATTTGTTCATTTTCCAAATTATTATCAATTTCTACCACAAAATCATGTTCACCACCTACAGAAATTAGATCTGGCAAATCAGCCACCTCATGAAACTGTGATGAATTACTAATACCAAAACGAACATCGCGACTAATGAGAACCTTTCTTTTAATTGGGTCGAAACAACGATATGCTTTTGATTCCATATCGTAACCAACAAGTATCATTTTTGTTGCCTTTTTATCCAACTTTTGACGCTTTTCTGCCGGAATGTATACGTAACACGCAGATCCAAATTTATGAAATGTCTTAATGTTTGGTTTCCTTTCAAACCAACCCTCAAACGGTGTTACATCTGCACCTTTGGTAGGCAAACGATTTTGAAGAAAATTTGCCATCATAACAGCTTCACCCCAGAACATATTTGGCAAATCAGCATCAAAGAGCATACAACGAGCCATCTCCACCAGCGTTCTATTTTTCCGTCCAGCAACGCCATTTTGAAAAGGACTGTAGCTGGTTGTATATTCTATTTCAATACCTTTTGATTTTAAAAAATTACTAACCTGTTTTCCCGTATACTCGCCACCACGATCTGAACGTAGTGTTTTAATTCTTTTGTTGAATCTATTCTCAACCATTTTGATATATTCTTTTAATTTTGTATAAACCTCGGATTTTTCCCGTATTAAATATGTAACAGTATAGCGCGTATGATCATCTATAAATGTTAATATATATCTTTTTCTTGATGGTGTTTCGGTTTGCATAGGTCCACAAAGATCTGTGTGTATCAAATCCAAAACGCATTTTGAATGTTTCGTTGCATGCTTTGGAATTTTAACCCTAGTTATTTTTCCTTCCAAACAAACACCACATGACTCATTGATATTACAGTCCACGATTTCGACGTTTTCAACATGACCATCGACAACCAATCGTTTAACAACCTCTATATCACGGTGTCCTAAAACACGATGCCAATAATGTATACACTTATCTGGATGACCTTGGAGTGAATATGCAAATCTTGGTAATTTTAGCATATATAAACCACCACACAAATGTCCTACACAAATTTGATTTTTGTTGAAATTTATTTCACATGTCATTTTTTCTGTAAATGCCACTTGAAATCCTTCTACGTTTAATTTGCGAACAGAAATATAATTTGTGCCAAGTGTCGGTACATATAAAACATTACTTAAACGAAGTCGATTTTTAACACCATTGCTGTTTATAACATCAATTTCAATACACCCTCTGCCTTCTGCTTCCTCAAGTTGATGATTTGCCACAAGAACTTTGTCGGTAAAATTCATATCAATTTCGCAAAATAAATCTTTATTTGAGCAATAATGGCTTGTAGCCCCTGAATCTATCACCCAACCTTCCTGTCTGCTTGTTATACCTACGTGAAACAGTTCTTCATACGCGTCGCTATCATTATCATTTCTGACAATCAAATTTGCCTTTTGCTTGTTTTTCAATGATTGGCTGGTATTTTTCCATTTTTGTGTATTGTTGTGTATTGTTCGGACATTCATTCTTTTTATGCCCCTTTTCTCTGCATTTGAAACAAAAAATATTTGATTTGTTTGTGTTACCTCGAATTTTCTTACCAACGAACATAACTGCACTAGAATTTTGTTCATCATGATTTTTGATCAATCGTCGACGATATTCATCAATCAAAATAGATTGCACTTTTGATCCCGTAAGTTCATTCACCGGCCGTGATTCCATGGACATTACAAGATGATCGTAACTATCTGGCAAGCTACCTAACATTGTTGCCGATCTCCAATCATCAACAGTCATTTCCATTCCCAAATCAACAATTTGCTGGAACGAACGATTAATGGTCGCAATGTGCGCCTCCATATCATCACCATCATGAAAACGTAGCTGCATTAAATTTCGCATTAAACGAATTCTGCCTTGTGCTGTACTCTTTTCATAATAATCCTTCAGTGCTATCCATGCTCCTCTTGCTGTAGTCGTATCTCGTATATGAACCAATTGATCAGCTTCAATACAAAGACCAATCGCAGAATATGCCTTTGTTTCCTTTTTAGCCCAATCGGATGCAGAAACATTATCAGGTTTAATTTCCAATTCAACTACCTCCCATGATTCATCGCGTAACAATGCTAAACGCATTTGAAATTTCCATGTAAAATAATTAGCTGAATTTAATTCACTAAACGAGAAAAAACCTCGTTCCGCCGCCATTATGTATACGAGATACGATGCACTGATTTAAAACAATCAAAATCACAAATACAATAAAACTCGTTCTATTTATCTATATCGAAAAATATTGTTTCAGGGCGACTTCTGGGCCCATAACCTTTTGGAATGAAGATGAAACAATATTCGATGGATCACACCGACGATAATAAATACTGATAATAAGAACAATTTAGTTTTCTTTATTTAATTGATTTTAAGTTTTAACATAACATGTGAAAAAATACAATGAACATATTGAACTGTCAAAATAAAACAATAGGTAAGTTTATGCTGAAATACATTCAGCATAAGTTGGCACGTTTATATTGCATACTCCAACAAGAAATTGAGAAGGTGGGCGTTGAGGGTTGATGGAATATTTACCACAAGAACAACAGTCAAATGGAAACTATCAAAATCAAAGGGAAATTTAACATTATGAAATATGAAATATTTGAATTTAATTTATGATTATACGAATATATGAAAAACAAAAATGCATTTTTATTGGTTTAGGTTTATGAAAAAAAAATATTTTAAATTAATTGAAAATGTTTCATGTGCGTTACACTAAAGTGTTACACAAACGTAACATAAATTACGGTTCGTAAACGGCTCACTTAAGTGAAGAATTAATGATTCTCAACAATTTGAATTATCACTGGGTAGATGGATCACAAAAGTTACTTTTTTGTTTCGCAAGAGCGAAACGTTAGCGAGGAGTTGTATGAAATATGTTCTTCGTTTATGTTACATTTACGTAACGTATTGCTCAAAGGGTCAAAATTGGATATGTATGAGTATGATTTGGTTTGTAACACATCATCTTCACGTGACAAATATCATGACATTGATATTGATAGATATATCAACGAAATATCAAACATGGCGGTTGATGTTACAAAATATCATTCTGATATATTTTGACAGATGTCAAACATTGTTATTTTTTGTTTGCAAAAAGTCCATAAAAAATGTCTTCAAACAGAAATTTAAAAAAATTAATCACATTGCAAATAATTTTAAAATTAAAAAATATTAAAGAAGCCGAATTAAAGAAAAGAAGAAGTCGAAAAGTTTTTTGGGTTAACCCATTTCTCTTAAATCGGAATGAACACGATTTAGAAACCACATTATTAAAATATTTAGAATTGGACAGTGGAAGCAATTGCAAAAATTTTACGAGAATGTCGATAGATCAATTCGAAGAGCTATTGTCTCATGTGAGTGTAAATGCTTTTTTATTTTTTGAAGTAAAACTTCTTTAGGCGCGTTTTAAGAATTTTGCAACGGAAGATAAAAAAACGAATATAATATTCGGCAAATATACGATACAATTCAGTTATGACACACATATAAATGTCGACATATAAATGTCGGAAGTAGTCATTTGAACAGATATATAACCATATATATTCATCTCTATCATACTACAGTCTGATTTTGAATTTTAAACATATAAATGCACACAATTCCAAAAAAACTTATGTAGAAATTTAAACACAATAAAATAAAAAAGAAACTAGAAGTAAAAAAGGCAAACGAATATTATGTTCGGCAAGTATGCGACAATTCGATTATGTGTATTGTATTTTGTATACGCTTATTCAGTATCGTATTAAACATTAAATGAGTTGGACGTGTCGATCTTAGATTTAAATATCTAATAATATAATATTCGTAATATTTTATTGGGTTTCGTAATTTTTTAAATTTATATTTTGAATTGTTTTAGTTTTTTGAAGTAAAACTTCTTTAGGGCTGGTTATAGTAGTCATTGTGGTCATGGTAGTCATGGTAGTCATGGTGGTAATAGTGACCATGGTGGTCATAGTGGTAATGGTGATCACGGTGTTTACGGTGGTTATGGCGGTCATGGTGGTCATTGTGTTCATTGTGGTCATGGTGGTCATAGTGGTCATGGTGGCTATGGTGGTTATGGTGGTCACGGTGGTCATGGTGGTTATGGTGTTCATGTTGGTTATGGTGGTCACGGTGGTCATGGTGGTCACGGTGGTCATGGTGGTCATAGTGGTAATGGTGGTTATGGTGGTCATGGTGGCTATGGTGGTTATGGTGGTCACGATGGTCATGGTGGTTACGGTGGTCATGGTGGTCATGTTGGTTATGGTGGTTATAGTGGTTATGGTGGTCATGGTGGTCATGGTGGTCACGGTGGTCACGGTGGTCATGGTGGTTATGGTGTTCATGTTGGTTATGGTGGTCACGGTGGTCATGGTGGTCACGGTGGTCATGGTGGTCATAGTGGTCATGGTGGTTATGGTGGTCATGGTGGTCATGGTGTTCACGGTGGTCATGATGGTCATGGCGTTCACGGTGGTCATGATGGTCATATTGTTCATGGCGGTCATGGTGGTAATGGTGGTCACGGTGGTCATGGTGGTCATGGTGTTCATGGTGGTCATGATGGTCGTGGTGGTGTCACGGTGGTCATGGTGTTTAGAGTTTGCATCCCGGGCTTTCCCGGGCGGGAAAAATATTTGTGTTGATTAAATTTGTTTTGTTAAATAGAAAAATGAGTGGTGTAATCTTTGCACGCGGTTGAAATTAATTTCTTTGGCAACTGTGACAGGTATTAATAAAAAGATGAAATATAAAATAAATATGTCATATTGCAATTTAGAGTTGCATTTCATGATAATATAATTTGCAGCATGTGTAATAAAAAGTAATATTTACATAATGTGTTACAAAGTCAATTCAATTTACATAATTAACATAATTGAAATATGAAATTAGAGGTTTATGACAAATTTGCTAAATTTTTTGAAAAATGCATCAATTGTTGTACCAATTGTTAAATTAAGTGGACATGCATTCATCGTGAAATTTAATTTGTAATACGTTGTAAGACTTTGAAAAACATGTAAATATGGCTTTTTATTACACATTGTTGCAAATTATATTATCAAGAATATTAGAAAGAAACTCTAAATTTCAATATGATATATCTATTTTATTTTATATTTAATATTTTTAGTAATACCTGCTGCAGTGGCCAAAGAAGTTTTACTTCAACAGCGTGTAAAGATTACGCACTTCATTTTTTTTTTTTTTTTTTAATAATTAGTTAGACATGTTTAGCACACTAAATATGAAATATTCATTATTTAGACTCTTTGAATATCCGAAGATACCATGTCAACTATAAAGGAAGGAGATGAGGAAAATGGAAGGAATGGGGATAACTATACTAATTTTTTTAAATGATGATGGACATTTTCTTTAAATGCCTGAGGGGAAAATTCATCGGGAAATACAGAGGAAGGCATTGAGTTCCATAATTTGGCCGCTCTATTAAAATAGTCGTTTTGGAAGGACACAGTTCTACAACGAGGTATTTGTACAACAAATGGATGGGATAACTCGTGTAATGTAGACTGGAGCATGATAATGTAGAGCGGTAAAGTTCTCGAAATATTCAATGTCTGTTTTCTCACAATTCACAATTTTGCTTACCATACGTAGTCATAGTAGTTTCTCATTCATTCACAATCCATAGACATTTGTTTTCATATAGTTTCCGTACATAAATTTGTTCTTCGCATAAAACAATAATAACAATAACACTAATAATTCTTTTACAATCCCCTATTATTGAATCATACTGCGTTTTCACCCGTCTTATAATAATAATAATAATAATAATAATTGTATTTATTCTCTTCTACTTTTCAATACATAACATCAAAAACACTTAAATCAAGAATTACAATAACTAAATTTATAAAATAAAAACTCTAATATAATTTTAACTAATATAAAAAAAATAATTACAATAGTTTTTTTCATTCTTTTTTTACTGTTTACCATGTTTAAAAATTGAAATGATTACAAAAGAAAAGAGAAATATTATTAATTCGATATCCTTGCTTTTCAGATGAAAAGTTTGGATAGAGTTGAATTAATCTAAAATTAAAAACATTTTATTAAGTTATAGTGGAAGTGGGGTTTTCACAATTTTAATACTAATTTAATATTTGAAATAGAGGTATTATAAAATTAAAATTATTTCCAAAAAAAAAAAAAAAAAACAAAAATGAACAATTCCATTTAATTTAAAATCACAAAACAAAAGAAAACCATCAATGACACATAACGAGGCAAGCCAAAGTTTTGCCAGTCAGAATAAATTTAGATTTGGATTTGGATGCGTGCACTCAGACAAAGACACTAAATAAGCGTTCTACATCGGAAATACCAAATAGCCATTCTTTGATAGACAACAAAAACAGTTTCAGTCCTTCGTGAAACTTTACTTTTCTAATAATTTCGGGCAGCGAGTTAAATAAATACGGTGCAATAGCTAAAAAATATCTTCTAACGTTTTCTATCCTGAATTTAGGTACGATAAACATACCAAGATTATTGCTACGAATATTATGTTGTTCCGAATGTCGAATAATGTAATTTCCACTTTTGAAATAAAAAATTCGTAAAACTTTAAATACGTATAGATGACGTAAGGGCAATATTTCGCAACTTTTAAATAGTGGAAAAGATGGTTCCATTTTTTTTTTACCCAAAATTACCCTAATACAATGTTTCTGAACAATTAATAATGGTTTTAGCGTGGTCTTATAAATTCCTCCCCAACACGGTATACCATATTCAAATTTTGATTGAATAAAAGCGTAGTAAAATATCTTAAGTACGCCAATAGGACAAACTTTTTTAAGTATATAAATTTGTCTCAAGGTGGAACAAAAATATTTTTTTAGATAGTCAACATGTTGTTTCCAGCTAAGAGAAGAATCGAGAAATATACCCAAATATTTAAAAGTCTTTACTGTTTCAATGAATAAGCAATTACTCGAGCATATAATGTTATCACAATCATGAGAATGACATATAATTCTGTGTGACAAGTTGCTGCAGTTGGACACCTGAGGACTAAAAAACATTGCTTTTGTTTTTTCACTAATTACCAGCGAATGATTACGCAACCAGTTATTTAAGATTTTCAGATCATAATTCATAAACACAGCTATATTATCTGTGTTATTATCACTATAGCTCAGGGCCATATCATCAGCAAATGCAACAATATTTCCAATAAGAGGTAGAGAAAATATTGAGTTTATATATATTAGAAAGAAAATTGGGCCCAATACAGAACCTTGGGGAACACCCCTTTCGATTTTTTGACTACTGCTAAGGCAGCTATTGAACTTCACCCGTTGGATTCTATCTTTGAGATAAGACTGAAGCCAAGAGTATGTTACTCCTCTAAACCCAATTGTTTTCAAGATACGCAATAGTTCCTTATGTTCAACCATATCAAACGCCTTTTTAATGTCAACAAACAACCCAGCTGCAACTTTATTTTCGTTAATAGCAATATAAATTTTATCTAAAAACTCCAATAACGCTAACTCAGTACTACGATTTTTAATAAAACCAAATTGATTCCTACTAAAGAAATTATGCTTATTAAGAAAACTAAGCATTCTATGTTTAACTAATTTTTCTAATATTTTTGATAATATCGGCAGTAGGGATATAGGTCTATAGTTTCCAGCACAGCTAGTGTCTCCTTTCTTGAATACCGGAATTACCAGGGCAGATTTCAATTTATCGGGCACAATACCAGTCTCAAAACTCAAATTAAAAACATGAGCTAAAACATCCGCTATATTAGTTGAAATCATTTTAAACATATAGTTACTAAACCCAAATACATCATTAGATTTCTTTGAATTGAGAGAACTGATAATTGAGATTATTTCGGAGTTTGAGGTTGGTTTCATAAAGAAACTAGAATCTATAGTATTATTATACGTAGGACACGGCAAGTTATCAAGTGCCGGCGCTTCATTAGTCTGTTGTTTACATATATTAATAAAATGATTATTAAATTCATTCGCTATTTCTATTGGATCGTTTATAGTAACTCCTTGCTTATTTTTTATTAAAACCTGCTTCACAACATTATTATTACAGTTCTTAGTTAGAATTTCATTAACTAATTTCCAACTTCCTTTACCATTAGATCTATTTTGGATAAACTTGCCTCTATAAAACAATTCTTTTTCTTTAACAACCTCCACTGCAATGTCATTAGACATTTTTTCAAATTCTTGTCTGAGATTAACATTATTGGAATATTTTTTTAATTTTTTGGCTAGCTGATTCTTTTTATTAATTTTTTTACACAATTTATTTGAAATCCAAGGTTTTAATTTCTTAGGGTGCGCTTTTGATACAACATTGATCGAAGTACTCAGTTTTACATAATCAGAAAAAGCATCAATAAATAAATCCAACGCTTTATTGGGACAACGTTCATTATAAATGTTTAGCCAGAGCTCCTGCGACAGCAATCCATTGAGAATATTATAATTTACGGTTGTTGTAGGTAGAGATTTTAATTCCGCAGATTCAGGAATTGATTCAAGTTTAATAGTAGCATGAATCAGATTATGATCAGTTATATTCAGATTAAGTGATTGAGTTTGTATTATCACTTTAGAGGAGTTTTGAAGTCTTGCAAAAAAGTGGTCAATACAGGTATTAGAAGCAGGTCGTGTTACTTCATTCAATAATGTTTCTAAGCCCTCTGTCGCTAACAAATACAAATATTCATCACTTTCTTGAGATGAACTAAGAATATTAATATTAATATCACCAAGAATTATTAAATTTTTGCTGTTAATTTTTGTTAACACGGGAGTGAACTCCGATAGAAAAGTTTGAATCGGCATATAATTAAACCTATAAATACAAACAAAGGTAAAAATTTCATTAAAAATTTGAAACTCCAATTTTAAAATGTCCGCAGATTTGAGATTCCAAGTTGCAATATTACACTCAACATCATTTCTTACATATACACACACTCCACCTGCTCTATAATTATTATTACAACACCCATACAAATTATAACCTTCTATATTATAATTATTCAACTCATTGTCTTCAATCCAGATCTCTGACAAAAACATTAACAAAGGCAGACTATTTAGGACATCAACATGAGCTATAAACTTATCTAAATTTGCACGCATGCTACGGATATTCTGATGCAGAACAATAACCTCCTCAACTATGCTATAATTAGCATTAAGAGAAGCATTTGAAGTATCAAGAGGGGACGTAGAATCGTGATCAGGATCTATATATATTATATTTTTCTTATTTACTGGCATTTTTTTATTTTAAAAACTAACGTTTAAAAATATCAAGATCCTTCAAATCATTGACCACTATAATTCTACTCCCATCTTGCTCCCTCATAAATATATTTCCTTGACGAAACCATAAGTACTTAACACTAGCTTCCTTTTTAACTTTGTTTGCAGCCTTGAATAATTTTCTTTTGTTTGCGGTCATGCTATCATTAACAAAACATTCTGAATACATTGGATTATTATCATCACAAGTTACACAAATTTTTTTACCTTTAAGATATTTTTTGCATTTCATAACTATCGATTTATTAACACTAGAATTAAATTTAACACAAGTAACATTTTTATTTGGCACCGATGCATTGCTGATAATATTTTTCTGATAACATGATATGATGCTTTCTTCGTTAACATTTGTTTTCATTGTGTCATTGAAAAGCTTTAGAATTGACTTTTGCAGCATATCTTGATTTTTGATTAATGGAAATCCAATAATGTCGATACTATTGTTTAATGGTATTTGCTCAAGGTAGTCGATACGACCGCTTAATGTTTTGATCTCCGTTTTTAACAAAATATTTTCATTATGAAGTTCAGCAATTGTTGATTTCATATTATCTTCAATGTTTTTAATTTTTGTAAACAATAAATTTTTTGTGTCTTCAATTGATTTTGATATTAACTGTAGTTCTTGCGTGATGAAATCAAGTTTATCATTTGTTTTTGTTTCAAATAGATTGACAGTTTTTAGCTCCGTTGTAGTAGGAGTAGCATGACGATTATTTGATTTAGAATTACCTTGAGTTATTGAAGCACTAGATATTGTTGAGATTGATTTTGTAACATCCAAGCATTTATTACACTTCCAGGGCAATCTCTCCTTCTTCAAACAATCAGCAATAGTATTTTTCAAGCAATTTGAATGAAAAAAATTGTGACACCCAACACATTCCAGTTTTGTATCATCAAATCTATCGATTTTATTGTTGCAAACACTACACACGGCCATTTTCTAGATAAAATCTTAAATTTCACAATAACAAACACTTCTAGAAACTCAGCAACACCAAACTTCTATAATATTCCAAATAGCGTTTTAGGAAATTAATAATTAATTTTTTATAAATATAACTTTTCTTTTTTTGAAATAAACAAATTTTGATTTGAAATAAATTAAAAGAAAAAGAAAATAATCAAATTAGTTATTCACAGTGATGTTGACCCCACAACGACACAAATGTGAATGACTTACTTTACTATACTGCAAAACTTTGAATTCTCTAAACACTAACCGTACATGATCAACGAAGTTTTCAAATCTCAAACAGCTGTGAATGTTTGTCCAATCGTCGCAATAGAAAAAATTGTTATCCTACAAGTCGTTATGCATTCGATTTCCTATATGGGTGTTTTTTGTATCAAATTATCTTTCCGTTATGGATCTGAATTTCACTGCAATACTGTTGTAAGTTGTTATTTTGTAATACGTAAACATCATAAAATCGATTAAACTTACGTTTAATCCATTCTAGTTCATTAATATTTCTTACTAGTGTATTAGAAATAATTTGTTTCGTCAAATTGTTTTTGCGGTGCTGAGTATTACAAAGTAACAAACCGTTTTGTTTTAACGAAAAAGGTCCTAACATTTATTTACATAATGTAAATTAATTGCCTTGCATCAGAAACACTTATTCGAATTTTTTCGATATTAGATGAATTGCTATATAAGCAATGAGATACAATAATTCATCCTCTTGTGCAGCATCATTCCTCATGAATTTCAAAATTAAAAACTGAATTTTGAATGCATGTTCTTTTTTTCTAATTTTAAGTGTTAATATTAAGTAGTGAAATTTTAATTAAATTAAATTTTTTTTTTAAATAGTTTAATTAGTGCAAATTATTTTAAATGTTCCGTCCAGTTAGCACAATTTAAAAAAAATTCTATCTGTTTGTGTCGTTTAAAACAAAGAAAATTTAAAAAAAAAAATAATTATGTTTGTGTTACAAATCACAAAACAAAAATTTCAAATGACCCTGTTGGTCAACGCTCTTAGTTGGATTTTACGATTCACACAGTACTCGCGCATTCTATTACTTTCGGATTCTTTTTTTTGCAATTTTGACGTCTGGAGTAGGAGGTTGATTTTTTTTCAGAAGTTAAGCGAGTTGGCTTTTCATTTTAATTATACTTAAAATCTGTGATATTCAGTAAATTCTGTGATGTTCATGTAGTGAAAATAACCTGTAAATGTTCAAAGGAACAAAAAAATCAACCAAAATAAAATCAGTGTGTAACCAATAAAAAAAAATATATTATCTGTTCTTTGTATTTGTTCATCGTTAACTAAATTTGTTTTTAATTGAAATTAGTGTTATTAACCTCTAAAAGAGATGTGACACAGGTACTGTACTTAACTGTTATTGATTTTCTCGTCTGATTGTCCGTTATCAGTATTTATGACCTAGTACGTGTTATTTATTCTAGAAAAATATAAATTGAATATAGAAAAAATTTAAGTAGTAATTTAATTAGCCAAATCGCATGTAACCTAGCCAATTATAAAGCAAAATGAATTGTAACTTATGTATGAGTTAATTTATTTGTGTAGACAGTTAAGAACCTGGTATTGTACCAGTGCAGAACATTGCAAGTTGATTGTATTAAGTTGAACCAACAAAATTGTACATAACTGTTTGTGATTATTATTAAAGATTAATGCTAGAATTCATTTCGTTTGTTGTTTATCGCATCGCCTGGCTATAACTTTATAGTGTTATCTGATCCGTAGTTGCTGGAGTTAATACGGCACTACAATTACTACGTAAACATACCATACTTACATCAATTTGGTACAACGAATTTATCAATTTTTACCCCGCATTTTCATATAATAATTACATCATCATTTTCAACTTTTACACGAAGTTTTATAAAATATTTGCACCAACTTTGTCAAACTTTTACAACATATTTTCATCCAACTTATATCATCATTGGCAACTTGTACAACGAAGTTTTATATCACATGTATATTATCATTATCAAGTTTTACAACATATTTTGGTACAATATTTTAATCATCATTGTCACCATTGGCAACGAATTTTAGTTATCCACAAATTATTACCTCATGTTTCCAACGCATTCAACTGTATTTACAAATCTATTCAACCTTTATTGATACAAATTGTTACATTGCATTTTCAACGTATTCAACTATATTTGCAATTTATTCAACGTTTATTTATACAAATTGTTATATTGTATTTTCAACGTATTCAACTCTAATTACAAATTTATTCAACGTTTATTTATACAAATTGTTATGTTACGAGTGCAGAAAAATCTAGACGATTACAGAAAGATCTAAACGATTACGGTCACTTCCAGGAAAATAAAATCAACAAACAAGTTAATGAAATGAATATTGTTGTTGTTGTCTCTTCTTAGAAATAGGGTCAACATAAACGATTTTATGAATCAAATCAACATAACGTAAAATAATCGAATATTCTAATGTTTTCTCAAGGTTTCTGGAAAGTGATGTCGAATTATCTAGAAGTATTGCAGAAGGTATATAAGTAAAATACCTTTTGTAGTTTTTAATTAGTTTTATTTTAGACCTGCGACAGTAAAGTGAAATTTAATGTAAAATTAGTTTACTTTAAACCTGCGATTGTGAAGTTAAAATTATAAAAGTGATCTTTAAATTAGTTTTCGTGTAAAGTTATTTTGTAAATAAAGTTTAAAGTGTTATTAAGTAGAAATAATTTGTGTATTATTTTGAACGTTGAGTTACTGGAAATTTCTACAATAAACTGTTGGAGTTTCTGACGCTGTTAAAAGAATATTCTAGTTAAGAATATTGTTTGCTGCCTTGTTTTCCTGTTGTTGTGGAACAGTTAAGGTGTTGAATACTTAATAAAACCTGGTGTGTTTGCTTACTAATCAGTGATCGAACTCAGGAAGAGATTGGGAATTACGTTTATCGAATTGAGAGTAAGGCCAATTCGAAGGAAGTTTAGAAAAACGTAACATTGGTGACATCGGCGGATTAGTTAGCTGTTAATAATGGTTTTATTAAGTGATTTGAAGGTTCTTGAGTTAAAGAAAGAAGTCAAACAAATTATGGATGAGAAACTTCTACAAATGTCAACGGCATTCGATGGAAAAGTCGAGAAGATTCAAAGCGAAATCCAAGAATTAGAACAAAAAGTGCTTGACGAAAACAAAAAGGTACTTTCCAAAGTTGATGATTTCGAAAAACGGTTGCAGGATGTTGAGACGACCAAAGTTACCTCACAGGTGGTACATCAAGTAGCAAATATCAAATTAAAACCACCATCATATGACGGTACCACATCTTTCGGCATCTTCAAGTTCCAGTTCGAGACTGCAGCAGATCAAAATGTTTGGAACGCCGAAAACCGTCTTGCTGCATTGATAGTTGCTCTAAAGGGGGAAGCAGCTGAAGCATTACAGGCGGTGCCGGCAAACGACCGAAAAAGCTATGCTGAAGTAATGAATGCGTTGGAACGTAAATATGGCAGCGACCATAAAAAGGGGTTATACAGAATCGAGTTAAAAGGTCGCTTGCAACGCAACGGAGAAAGTATGCAGGACTATTCTTCAGCAGTGGAACGCCTTGTTCATTTGGCACACGCGAACACTCCACCATATTTTATGGAGAAAATGAAGATCGAGGCTTTTACTGATGGTATCCGAGATCCAGAAACCAGGATCAAAGTAATAGCTACACCTAAGGCGACTTTCCATGAAACAGTCGCATACGCAATGCAATATGAGATGGTACAGAGGATGTGTATGCCATCTGGTGGATGCAGAAAAAGGAATGTAGAGGGGAACATCAAAGGAGAAGTATTGGCACACAGAAGTGGAAGCGACATCAGATGCTGGGTATGTGACGAAGAGGGTCACATGGCGCGGGAGTGCAAGAAAAACAACGAAGCAGATAGATCGTCGTTTTCTGCGAAGAATATGGGAGTCGAAGACAAGCAGCACGTAGGGTTCAGGAACAGCAGTAGAAAACTCCTGTGCTGGATATGTAGGAAATCGGGCCATATCTCACAGGACTGCTGGAACAGGAAGCGTGATAGATCTTCGTCTCCTATTCAACGGAAGCCTGTTGAAGGTGCAACTGTAAAGCCAAAAAGTGAGGAGAATGCAGCCTACATTCCAATTTCAAGAATTGCGGTAAATGGTGAAAGCTTGGGTGTCAACGGACAACTTGAAGGTAAAGGTTGCTTCATGACACTGGATACAGGTTCAGCTCGAACATTCGTTCGCAAAGGTTTAATTGACGGTGTTTTGGAACCATCAGATGGATTGAAACTCCAAACAGTAACTGGAGAATGTGCTGAAATAGAAGGTAAAAGAATCGCTGAAATAAAATTGGGAAATAACTGCTATCAACAAGAGGTACTAGTGGCAGACATTATGGATGAAGTCATTTTGGGGATGGACTTCATGAAGGCGAAGGGATTAGTCTTCGATTTTGGATGTGGAATCCTAAAGGTAAATAATGTTGAGATGCCACTACTTGTGAATGAGGCAGAGTCAACAGATATTGGCAGCGATGAGGAACTACGCAGTGCAGAGGAAAGTCCAGCACCATCCAAACAGATGAGGGAGAGAAACGTCAACCGACGCAGACGATTAAACAAATGCCGAAAGTTAAAAAGGAAACAGGTCCAAGCCCATAACGAAGTGAGCGATGTAAAAGAGGTGGTTCAAATAGCTGCAAACGGGGATGAATCGCAGCTGAAAATGAGAATGGTTCGGAGACATGGCATTGTGAAACTCCCAAAGGGAAATGATAAGAAGCACTTTAGAAATAACGAGAATCCCTACTTATCACGGTGGGCTGACATAAAACAAAGTAATGGCTCAGTACTTAGAAAGGAACCGGAAGTAATTCTAAACAGCCTGGGAAATAGGAAAAGAAAAAAAAAAAATGTTTTTGGATTCAATAATTGGAGGAGAGAGCTAGATCCTGTTCGGGACGAACAGGCTTAAGTGGAGGGTAATGTTACGAGTGCAGAAAAATCTAGACGATTACAGAAAGATCTAAACGATTACGGTCACTTCCAGGAAAATAAAATCAACAAACAAGTTAATGAAATGAATATTGTTGTTGTTGTCTCATCTTAGAAATAGGGTCAACATAAACGATTTTATGAATCAAATCAACATAACGTAAAATAATCGAATATTCTAATGTTTTCTCAAGGTTTCTGGAAAGTGATGTCGAATTATCTAGAAGTATTGCAGAAGGTATATAAGTAAAATACCTTTTGTAGTTTTTAATTAGTTTTATTTTAGACCTGCGACAGTAAAGTGAAATTTAATGTAAAATTAGTTTATTTTAAACCTGCGATTGTGAAGTTAAAATTATAAAAGCGATCTTTAAATTAGTTTTCGTGTAAAGTTATTTTGTAAATAAAGTTTAAAGTGTTATTAAGTAGAAATAATTTGTGTATTATTTTGAACGTTGAGTTACTGGAAATTTCTACAATAAACCGTTGGAGTTTCTGACGCGCTTAAAAGAATATTCTAGTTAAGAATATTGTTTGCTGCCTTGTTTTCCTGTTGTTGTGGAACAGTTAAGGTGTTGAATACTTAATAAAACCTGGTGTGTTTGCTTACTAATCAGTGATCGAACTCAGGAAGAGATTGGGAATTACGTTTATCGAATTGAGAGTAAGGCCAATTCGAAGGAAGTTTAGAAAAACGTAACAGTTATATTGTATTTTCAACGTATTCAACTCTAATTACAAATTTATTCAACGTTTATTTATACAAATTTTTGTATCGTATTTTCAACGTATTCAACCGTATTTGCAAGTTATTCCACATTTATTGATACAAATTGCTACATTTTATTTCCAACGTATTCAACTATATTTGCAATTTATTCAACGATTATTTATACAAATTGTTACATTGTATTTTCAACATATTCGACTATAATTACAAATTTATTCAACGCCTATTATATATAAATTTTCGTATCGTATTTTCAACGTATTCAACTATATTTGCAATTTATTCAACGATTATTTATACAAATTGTTACATCGTATTCTCAACGTATTCAACTATATTTGCAATTTATTCAACGTTTATATATACAATTTTTGATATCATATTTCACGCGTAATCCACGCAATTATATGCAATATTGACTTCGCATGCGCAACTGAATCCACGTATGGGTATGCAGCTGTGCTGATGGAGGGCTGAAATAATCAGGACTTGAAGGCCAGGAGGATATAACCATGGGGTGAGTGTAACTGAATTATTTCTTTTTATTCTTTTGATGTAGGGGTGTGAATGAGAGTGTGTGTGTGAGCGCATGTGGGTGAATGTGGGGGTTGAACGTGCTGACCGTGGTTCTTTCGTAAAAAGGGGTCGCCAGAGTCTCATTTTCTCATTTACATTTTTTTTCCATTTTCGAATATTCACGTAAATTGCGTACATTTCTGCATTTGTGCTGAAGCAGCAGGTTTATAACATCTCAAATCCACGGTGACTGAGCCTTAGTCGTTACGGCGTTAAAAAAATCTAGGTACGCATCCTGCTAAGCCATTCTCATCCTTTGATGAGAAAGCACTTCATTACACTCGGCAGCTCTTGTTTGTCGATTATACTGCGCACACGATGGAAGGATATTTTGAATTTCCTTGGAGGAGAATTCGCTAAAGTTATATTTATAGTAGATTGACAATTCAGCCACATTTCTTCTGTGCTGGAGTGAATCAAGCTGGTCCGTTAGTTCGGTATTACCAATCAACCGTATTGCTTTTCTCTGTACAGAGACTAGACAATTTATTGTTGACTGACAAGCACCTCCCCAAACATGACAGCAGTACTCCATACATGGACGAATAAAGGACTTGAAGATTAGCGAAATTTGCTCGGGATTGAAATACTTTTTACATCGACTCAAGAATCCTAATTTTTGCATTGCAGATTTAGCGAGGTTGAACACATGTTTATTCCATTTCATGTTATTTTGAGTATCCACTCCAAGAAGTCTAACTGATTCAACCTCATGCAATTCCTCATGGTTTATTTTAATAGGAAAATTTTTATAATAATTTGTTGTGTAGTACTTTTTTCTGGAGTATCATTTTGTTAAAACGTACCATATTTCTGTTATAGCTGTGCCACTTTTTTCTGGTTTTAATCAAATTATACAAGAGAGAAACAAAATAGAGATTTTTAGTATAAAACTGGTACGTTCCATCAAAATTAGTGCCCTGATAATTCTTTATTTAAAGCCAATATTGAATATTTTTTTAGATAGCACGGGCAATTTAGAAACAAGATACAATTATGAGACAAGCAATAACGGCACGAACGAAATTGGCAATTACATTGAGATTTCTGGCGTCTGGTGATTCATACCGATCATTAGAATTCTTATCCACAGTATCATACAAAACTATATCTGCCTTCGTTCCTGATGAGGTACTTCAAGAAATTTGGGAAGTGTTACAGCCTAAAGTAAAATCAATTTTAATTTTGTTTAAATTTGAAATGATATTAATAAAGTATATATTATCAGGTGCCGAGGAGAGAGGAAGAATGGATTAAAATAGCAGAAAATTTCAAAAAATTTTGGCAATTTCCACATACATTGGGGGCTGTAGACGGTAAACATATAAGAGTTAAAGCGCCACCTAACTCGGGCTCTAACTTTTATTGTTATAAGGGCTTTTATAGCGCTGTTTTGTTTGCCGTTGTTGATGCTAATGGGAAATTTATATATATATATATATATATATATATATATATATATATATATATATATATATATATATATATATATATATATATATATATATATATATATATATATATATATATATATATATATATATATATATATATATATATATATATATATATATATATATATATATATATATATATATATATATATATATATATATATATATATATATATATATATATATATATATATATATATATATATATATATATATATATATTTAAATAATAAAATCTTTGGATGAAGCCAATAAATAAAACAATAATTATAATTTGTTATCGACAATTGTTTCGGTTTTTAATGATAAACCATCTTCAAGGATAATATTTTGGTAAAAATTCTTATACAAAAATAATATAACAACAATAAATTGACATAAATATGAAAAACTAACAATCAAAAAAGAAAAAGCTAACTATATAAAAAAAATATATGATTAAAGAAAATGCAAAACAATAATACAATGAAAAAATTAGAAAATACAAGATGTTAAGTAGTAAAACCTTCATTTCTTTAATTTTTGTTAAAAATCAACTTAGAATAAAATCATAAGTATTATGAAGAAAGTCTGTATCTGTTTGTATGTTTATACAATTTTTATGTTGTTTAATACGGATCATTTCAAAGATCCTTCGTTTATTTAAATTTTTCTCTCTATCTAAAATTTTAAAATTTTGCAGGGGTAGATTTACATTACAACTTTTCGTATGATTAGATAATGCACTCATATTATCATTATTTAGTTTTTTTGCGTCGTTGAGATGTTGTTTCACACGTATTTTTTATTTTTTTTTTCTTGTATTTTCTAATTTTTTCATTGTATTATTGTTTTGCATTTTCTTTAATCATATATTTTTTTTATATAGTTAGCTTTTTCTTTTTTGATTGTTAGTTTTTCATATTTATGTCAATTTATTGTTGTTATATTATTTTTGTATAAGAATTTTTACCAAAATATTATCCTTGAAGATGGTTTATCATTAAAAACCGAAACAATTGTCGATAACAAATTATAATTATTGTTTTATTTATTGGCTTCATCCAAAGATTTTATTATTTAAATAATATATACAAGCCAAATATCAAATCTTATATATATATATATATATATATATATATATATATATATATATATATATATATATATATATATATATATATATATATATATATATATATATATATATATTATATATATATATATATATATATATATATATATATATATATATATATATATATATATATATATATATATATATATATATATATATATATATATATATATATATATATATATATATATATATATATATATATATATATATATTGATGTAGGAGCAAATGGTAGGGTAAATGAGAAGTGATTGATCGAGTGAAATTGAGAAGTGCTTTATAAAACGGGCTATCTTTATAGCACTATCTATAAAGATAGCCCGTTTTATAAAGCACTTCTCAACGGATCCTTAAATATTCCGTCACCAACAAATTTACCAAGCCAAAATATAGCAACTTCTTACTTTTACATTGGAGATGATGCCTTTGCATTGTCGGCTAATATGCTAAAGCTATTCAACAGGAACATTGCCCTTACATTACCGGAAAAAGTATTTAACTATAGAGTTTGCAGGCAACGTATGATAGCCGAGTGCGCATATGGAAGGTTGGCACAGCGTTTTCGAATATTGATGAAAGCTATCAAAACGAAATAAGAAACAGCAGACTTAATTGTCAAGGCTTGTAGGGCACAACATAATCATTTAACTAAAGAGGTTTGTGAAGTACCACGAGAGGATGAAATTATCCAGGTTAATAGATCTGCTTTTGATGAGCTCGGGCAACAGTATATTGAAAATAATAGATTAGCATCAAAAACACGTGAAAATGTGAGGAATTATGTTATGTTCAACGGAGTTATAGATTCACAGTGGAGTAAGATTAACTGAGTCGACCCATTCAATTTCATATACCTTATATGTTTAACGTTATTTAAATTTAAAGTTTTTGATATATTTCTAATATAATTTTCCTAATATAAAAGCAATATTTACCAAAACTTAATTAACAAATACGTAAATAAATAAATATCGGCTTAGTTTAATAGATTTGTTGTTTAATACATTTATTCATTTTTATTACTGAATTCAAATATATAAAAAATATTTAATAAAAATCATATTTCATTGACTTGAATTATCACAAAATAGTTATTGATAGTCTTTTATAACATTTTGATTCAGATTTCATAGATTCACACCATAAAGCATTATTTTATATTATGATTAAAATAAAATATAAAAATATCACACTGCATTTGAGTTATTCTTTTCCATTAAAATTAATAAAACTTTTTATATATAAAAATAATAGTTTACCACAAATTTGTATAATAAAATTCAATACACATTATTCTTTATCAATATCTGCATTGTAAATGATCTTATCAATAATATTTTTATTAAAATATGTATTTAAAATGTATACTTTGAATTTTAATTTTCTGAAACCAAACCAAAAAAATCGCCATATTTTTTCAAATGTCAATATCTATCAACAAATCACCTATATTTTTTTCTACAAGAATTGCAGAAAAAAATATCATGATAAATATCATGACATTGATAGAAGTGGTCTACACGTGTGATTTCTTGTATAACTCGATTGTAGATGTTACGTGAAGACCCACAGTAACTGTGGGTCTTCACGTAACATCTACAATCGTGTTATACAAGAAATCACACGTGAAGACTACTTCTATCAATGTCATAACATTTTTCATGATATTTTTTTCTACAAGAATTGTAGAAAAATATATCAGTATGATTTTATGATATTTCAAACAAAAAATGGCGATTTGATTTTGTTATCTTCAAACATTTGAAATCCAAAGCATATTTTATATATTATTTATATTTAAAATTCGTAGAATGTTTTTGAAAACATAGTTATAATAAAATTATGGAAGAAAACATAAGAGAAGTTACAGTTTTGCAAACAAACAAAAACGAAGTTTTATATCTGTCAAAATATATCAGTATGATATTTTGTAATACCAACAGCCATCTTTGATATTTCGGTTACATTTTTATCAATATCATTGGCATGATATTTGTCACGTGAAGATGATGTGTAAGGGTCTGTTTATGTTGAAGCTTCGATAAACGAGTCAAGCAGTGATGAAAGATTTGAATAGCGCTATTCTGTTACAGTGTTTATGTTGGAGCTTCGAGAATTTTAATAAAATTTACAAAAATATATACAATAAACTTAAAATTAATTACTTTAATAATCAATTTTCCATACACCTCAAATATTTAAATTAATTAAAACTAATATTTTTATTTTTATGTATTTTTTATAAAATAAATAAAATGAGCATCGATCAGAGCTTCGATAGTAGCGTCGAAAAAGAACAAATCGTTTATCGACGCTTGACCCTTCTATCGATGCTTCATCATAAACACTCCTATTTGAAAGCATGTATTCATTTTCTTCGCTTGAATCACATCGATGGTCGACGCTATTATCTAAGCTCCAACATAAACGCACCCTTAAGGATGCGTCCATTTTTTCGCCATTTTTTAATGTTACAATTTAAAAGACCAAAATTCAGAAATCAAAAACTTTAAACATTTGAATTATGTGTAGAAAGTAATACTAATATTCCATAATTTTCTCAATATTATGAAAAATTAAACTAAAATATCGATAAATCGACATGAAACAAGACAAATAAAATATATTAAAAAAATATAATAATTTTTTTAAATCACTAAAATTGTTTGTTTGTTTAACGAGATTATATTCACTAAAAAATTTCTTTCGCACATAATTTTATATGCAAATAATAAATTTAAATTATTTCCTAAAAATTACTTCCTTACTTAATTGAGTTTAAGTGATCTCAAAAATCCTCAATTTCCTAATATGTTAAATAAAAAAAGGCATGTTAGAATACATAAAATTACTTTTTATTCGTTTACATATTAAAGTGTACCTTTATTACTGTGATTTGCGGCCTTAAAGTGTCACTTTTTAACCATATATTTTGTTGTCATAGTTACGTTCAAACAAGCAAAAAACATTTGTATATGTCTAAATTCTATAAAAAATAAACAT